>CAUYPK010114554.1:0-77871 GCA_963574355.1 Loris lydekkerianus
TAATAGGCTGAAAAGAATAAAAAAAATTAAAAGTAGAAAAAAATGAACAGCATCAATGTATAGAGTACAAAATTCTCCATTGATCAGTATATACCATGACACAGTAGAATAAATATTTATTGAGATATGGAGCTACAAAAAGACATGACAGTAAAACGGACAAAACATTTGAAACAATAATAATAATTAAAATAACTTAATCTGATAAAGAAGTAGTTCATAATATTTACCAAGATTTTATTTCTGATTTTTTTAAATCACATACTTACATGTATTATCCACTCCTGATGCAAAAAATAAAAATACTTCTCTGCATGGATGGTCTGTCATGAGTATTTGATTTTAAATGGTGCCTAATGGACACACAGTAAGTCTAGCTAATATTTTTTTTTTTCTTTCTGATGCATGTCCTATAATTTTAATAATATGACCAAAGCTTTTTTCTCTGGCATGTTCAAAATATTTGAAGTTTTTGTCTTATGTGGGGCAGGGAAATGAGGGACCCAGGAAAGGGGAGGCGGGAGGAGGATGGGCATTATGGTGAATGCCACACCTCTTGGGGGTAGGATGCAATTATAAGAGGGACTTTACCTAACAAATGCAAACATTGTAATCTAATTAACCCACATTAACCCTCAATAACCCGAAACAATAAAGAGAAAGAGAGACAGAGAGAATTCAATGAGTCAGATGTATGTAAAATAAAAATGATTCAAATGTAAAAAATAATGGATTAAATGTGTTCTTTTACCAATATAATACATCATTCATTTCCTGGAGCTATTTACACTGCTTTAAGGAGCAGAATGTTAGTGTCATTGGGAGAAGTCCCAATTGTTGTGTCTGTTGTTTTTAAGTTTATTTTTATTTTCTGGAGCCTATAAAAGATATTGGTTATAGTAATTTGTTTTTTTAATTATTATTAATATTATTTTCTTATATTTTTGTGTTTTGCCGTGTTCTTTTGTTTCTTTGCTGTCCTAGAGATTGTGCTTCTTATTTTATAAATTCTTTAACTTCATTCTTTTCAATGTTGTTCTTCTCTGCCATAAAACATCTCAACTTTCAATGATGTCATATTTCCTGCCAAGGAGGAAGTGAGATTTACAATGAATTATTGAGTAATAAAAATAAGTAAAAGATTTAAAAATACAGTATAATTTTTTTTTTTTGCTGAAGTCATGAAGAATACTTTTATACATGTGTGTAGGTGTGTATGTATATGTATGTATATATATGTGTAAATAATATATATAATATATACTATATATATAATAAATAAATATATATATATATATATACAGAGAGAGATTACAGCAGAAATAATACAATTATAAAACAAATCAGGAGAGTTTTCTCAGGTGTGTAGATTGAATCTGTGATGAAATATTGTCGTGATCGCAGTACCTGTAGGTCAAGCCTCTGGATTTTAGGAAGGAGAAGAAGGAACCGGGTGGTGAGAAGAGATAAAAGACCAGACAAAATAAAAACAGTAAGTTACGATTGTGCCAAATGGGGATCCATGGATAACAGACATTTTTGCAGATTTGATTAAAAAGCATGGGGAGTTAAAGAAAGAAAAAGTCTGTGAATTCCTGCCAGGGACTTGATACGGGATGAAGAACTTGATTTAACAGGAGAAATCGCAGCTTCACAGTCGAGCACTTGATCAGTTGGTGAAACAAGGGAGATAAATGCCATTTGGCAAAATTCTTTAACATTTCAAATGTTCCTTTGGCTGATGTTTGTAATGGCAAATGGCAGATGTGATAAGATAAACACAAGCAAAGAAGTGTGACAGAAGGTATTTTGAAATGGGGGATATAGCTTGCTGGAAATAAGAAGAAAGTAGAAACATTAGAAACAGGAATTTCATAGCGTGATTAGCAAGTGAAAGAGTATAATAATTACCATAAGAAGAAGAGAAATGGTGATACTAATGTAATATTAGTAAGAGGAATAGAAATAATAAATTATGTGGTGTTTACAACTTGTCGTCACTGCTATGTTTCACATCGCTTTTAGAAGTAAACCAGATAATATACAAGCAAGAAGGATAAAATTGTATGATAGAACAAAGAGAAAAGGAAAGAAAGGCACAGTCCAATCCACTTGGAAAGAGGCAAGAGTGTGGTGGCTGAAGACATCTCTGCAGACTTTTTGTGGCTTTTCCCTTCAGTTGTCACAGTCTCAAGAAAATGTGCACCATGTTAAAAAAAAAACAAACTGATACCCAGTGAAGAAATGCTGTCTCTGACCAGTAGCCACATGACAGTGTGTATTTTATCTTTGGTCCTCTACTCTCCCCACGCCCTCAGAAGTCTGCAGTCCCAGCTAACATTCTGAATGCAAAATGATGAGACCCTGAACAATCCAGCTGAATTCATCTTCCATTTTCTAATCCCTAAGCCTGTGAGATAATAAATGTTTATGGCATGAAGCAGCTACATCTAGGATACCTTGTTACTCTCTGATAGCCGGCCAATCCAAGCCATTGAAAACTATAGTATTCAGATTTTTCTGCACGGGATTCCTAGTTTTAAATCCTCAACACTAATGTAAAGTTCCTAAAAGCAATGATGTTTACTTATTTGCTATTTTCCATAGTACCAATGATTTCATCAAACTCCAAAAAAAAAAAAAAAAAAAATTTAAAAATCGTTATTTATTGCATGCATATCAGGACATTCCTGACCAAAATCAAACTTTGACAGAAGAACAGAAACCTAGAGGAGAGAGCCTGGAGAGAAAGGGGCAGCAAAGTCAGGCAGATAGGGAAAATAATAACTATGAGCAGTGAAATGTGGAAAATCTTCAACTAAGACAATTAACATGCATCTTTGATAATGATTAGTCCAGAGTTGTTCACGTTACTTCCACCTTAGTCTCAAGGCATGCATTTTTGCTTAGTGTCACTTACTTTTTTTACATGCCTCAACTACAATCACGAAAACTTAAAGGTCTAATGATTGGTCTCAGATACAAGTAAAACAATAAAATACCTACTGAGCCCATTGAGAACAGTATTCCTTTAACTCCCTTAATGTTTAAAATTGGAATAGATCAAGTTTGTAGGTCCCCCTAATTGCCTCTACATTCCTGAAGTTATGTTTGTATTGAACAAATCGTAATTACAAGTTCATTATTGATCATAATCTGTAAATCCATGGCATTTTATAAAAGAAGACCTACTTTACAAGTGTTTCATTGAGCATAAAGAAAGCTTGCCAATGTTGGCTTCTCAAACAGGGGATCTGTTGGGAGACTGGGTTCAAACCTGACTCAATCATCTTACCCTCAATGAAGGGGAGAAATGATTCCTGAGTAGGGAGGGGAAGGGTCATAGGGTAGGAGCTGGGTGCTGGAGTCACTCAGCTTGTTCAACTGTGTACATGATTTCAAATTTCCTTCTTTAACACAAAACTTAACGATTAATTCCTTGGTCTCTCCCTGTTGTCACTTTTTTCATAAGACCTTATGTGAAGAGGTTAATATGGAAAATCGTGTTTCATGTAATGATTAGAATAGCGGCATAGTTAGAATAGAAATAAGTGCTGCACTTTCCCGTCTATGGCAGCCTTAACAGCACGTCTGGAAATGTTAAGACAAATAATTTGAGCCCTTTTTGAGGACTCAAACAAGAAAATAAATCTACATAGAGAAAGGTCAGTAGGTAGTTTTTAACCAATTTTTAACCACACCAATGTTTTAATTTTAATTTATTGGACACCATAATGAGGAAGACATTACTGAAAGTAGGAATTCTTGAAATGTGTCATTCAGAGAATATACCAAAAGTTCAGGGTCCAGTAAGTTATTTTTGTTGTTAATAGTGGAAGAACACTTTCCAAAGTACCTTCCACTTGTTCTGTCATTACGAACGTAACTGTTTCTCTTTTGTCATCTCTCAGCTTTTTAAAAAATTTCAGATGAATATGAAGATACATACGAGTAAGTTACATAGTTTGCTTTTTGCAAGGTTCAAGTTCAATTTGTGTCCTTCACTCACAAAGTGTGCAACATCCCTGTGCAATGTGGCCGTTGGGTGGTAAGATAAATATTAATTTAACTTTGAATCTAATTAATGTTTTCTGTGCATGTTCAGTGTGTAGAGTGCAAGGTGAAATGGTAATCACAAAAAGAAGTCGCTATCTATTTTGTTGCCATTTTTTGCATTGCAGTTTGGTTCTGTTTCCCTTAGAAACAGTAATGCACTCGTGTGCTGAAGGAGCTGATGCTCCTCCTCGATTCCTTTCTCCGAGGAAGGACCCAACATTTCACAAGGCCACAGCTCTGCAGTGTAGATTGAATTGATTCAAGTGGAAATTTTTCTTAAAGGCTGCCTTAAAGGCTACCTGAGCAGCATGTCCTTTGATTTAATTCCAAGGTTCTCATCCTCATAGATTTTGAAGTCACTCAGCCAGAAAAGCAGATCCAGTTTTAGAAATCTCTCCTGGATGGAAGGAGCATTAAACCTGCTCCTGCAAGGGCCCTCACCAAGGCGCTGGGGAGGAGCCAGGGGCGTGATGCTTCCCAAGGCTGGGTTCACTTTCAGGACGAGATTTTTCTCACCATCACAGCGTTGTTATATAAAAACCTGCAATGTTCGCTTGTGATCCTACAGAGCAAGGAGACTCTTTAGTCTATTTTTAGACTGTAACTTTAACCTTAGCCTGAAGGCAAATTTCCACTGTAAGGCTGATTATTAAATAGAAAAGAATATACATTGCAAACTCAAGTTTGTGTTTTATTTGAAAATAGTTGATAGATGATATTCCATATTTGGGAGCAGGGGAAGAGGAAATTAAACTAAATTCAACAAACTGATGTATTCATTCAATTTAAATGGTAGTTCTGAGCACATCCTGCCACAATCTAATGATGCCGTTTGAGAAATATTTTTCTTCTCTCCTGTAACCCTGAAACTAAATGAACATTTTTCTTATTGATGAGTTTCACTAAGAAGGCCAAAAGGTAGCGAAAGACTATTTCTCAATGAGGGAAAATAATCTCTGATCAATAGCTCCACTCTGATGCTCGCTCCGTAATGTGTATCAGGGCTGCAGCTGCGACCAGCTGAGCGTCCTGCTGCCACCCACCACATGGCCAGGAGCCAGGAAGGCACTTAGGGAAGCCCTCTGTCCTCACTGCCAGCCTTTGACGGCATTACATGCATCTGAGTATTGGGTGCCTTTTTCACTACTATAGGAAACTTAGATGTCACTCTTAGATTGCTATAAAAGAAAATGCAATGCAAACATGGGGTAAGTCAGTCCCTGCTCTAAATACCAAATGTATTAAAAATAGTGAAGGCAGGTAAATGATGTAAAGAAAGAATCATTTGCCTAGAACTACACTTTCCCTAATACAGCTTTACATACTCAGATCACTGGGCTTGAAATATTTTCCTCTTTCATGCCTTCCATCTGCACTTTGTTACATTACACTCACGCATGCAACTTGAAGGCTTATCTTTATATATGTATGTGGCATATCCTTGTGTAAGCCCCTTAAGAACAGAGATCATGGTCTAACACTTTTCTCTCCTCACTGTATTTTTGGTTCCCATCACAGTGATTTATACTCAGGAGAAACTAATGTGTCTCAACTAATCAACTAATGTTGATTTTATTATTGAATATGTGATCAGTAAATACCTGAGTTTATACGGGACACAAAATATTTTCCCCAAAATAAAATAAGATAAAAATGGAGGTTTGGGTACATCATCAAAGGTACATGTTCTGCTTTAATATGTGATTTTATTAATGAATATGTCATTTTGTACAGGATATGAAATATTTTCCAGAAAATAAAAAAGAAGATTTGGGGTAATAATTTGTATACTATCTTGTCAACACAAAGATATATATTCTGCTTATTTTCTGAAACTGGCTCCAAAATTGTCACATATATAGACATCAATTCAATTCAACACAAGATGTCTTTATTGTAATTAGCTACTATACACCAAGCTTTACTTACATACGGTTTAAGTGACAAAATAAAGGTATATCATCATAAAACATAATTTAAAAGACAGGAAATGTGCTTAGAATGGCATGAGCAAATATCTGCTTTCTGCTAAGTCATATTAATCATAGATTTTATTTTCAGTCTAAGATATTTTGATAAAATATATTATAGTGGTAAGATTCCCAAAGGTGGGGCATGAGTATGAAAAGTCTTGCAGATGTTCTCATCAAGTACAAATGCCTGCTTCTTTCTATGAAATCTTACAGGTATTTACAGTTACATGCATTTGGTAGAAGAGAATGTGTTACCTTCTTTACATGAAAGATGAACCATTCTTATTTTTATTTCAGTAAACTCTGCACACAACTGCTAGTGATTGTTTCTATAACGTCTTTTGAAAGTTTCCAAATGCGTTCTTGCTTAATATTCCTTCCTTTTAATTACTCATAGAAAATATTCAACATTCATTTGTAAAAGGAGCAAGAGGTGACTTTCCTCCTCCCCAAATGTAATGTATCCTTTTCACCATATGGGGGGACATAATATTAAAGTAAATAAAATCTCTAGGGGCTTAGGAGACAGGAAATGGGAAAGTAGAATTGTCCTGGGCTTCAGAAGATCCCTGGGTCTGTAAATACAGGGGTGACATAACAAACAGAGACTGTTTAGAAGGAATAACATCTTAGGGAATGTAGAAAGACCTCAGTTTATAAAAATTAAAATAACTCGCTACATATTTCATGGCCTATTGTGATGAGTAAATGTCAACAGCAAAAATGGTTTAAAATACCATTTTTCCTTATTTGATTGCTATTTTATTTTACTGGTCTGTCACAGCCATCAATAATTTCTTGCCTTGAGAATGGGTACTGATCTGAAGGCTAAAAGATGGGTCCTTTTAAATGCCACTCACATGAATTCGGAAAGAAATGGAGTAGAAAGTTAAATATTTCTCACAGAAAAAAAGAAACATTCTTTTAATTTTCTGCCCACTAAATTGTTGCCAGCCCATGTCATTTATGCAGCTAACCAGAGGATGGAAATGTTATGATTTATCATGACAGGGTAAATAAAGCAATGAGAGCAAATCTAATTTAAGCATGCATCAGTGAGCAGGCCTTTTCACTCCCGCTTGACAGCTACCCAAAATCATCATGAGAGACAAGATGCATTAAACGTGGGAGACTGGCTTTGAAGCACACTAAAAGCCTGTGGTGTACTTAGGGGTTCTGCAACCTTCTCCTAAATCACTGACTTTTGGCTGAGATCTGGGAAAGGCACATTGTGATCCTCTTAAGCGTTTACACTTCCTGCTGCACTTTGAATTTTTTAGTATGGCTGATTCATCTAATAGGCGCCGCGGATATGAAATTTATCTTTGCCATTTACTCATTGGAGTTAACTGTACAAGTTTCTTAATAAGCCGTACCACTATTTCTCCTTTTATAAAATGGAAAACACAATCATATCAAACTAATAGAGTTTTGTGACTGTGGATGAGACAATATGTATAAAGCAATATGGCAATTTTAGTCATTGTAAAAGCTCAATCTGCATGTAGATATTAGCCATCGTTGTTAATGATAGAAGGCTTAACGGTTACATTAAGCTTCAATCATAGTCAGAGAGTGCCTTAAATAAGTGGATTCAGTCACTGTAACGTCTTGTTCTCTAACAGGAATAATCTGAGAAACTCTAGCTCCAGTGTGTCAGCTAGATTTGAGGAATAAATAGTTAAGATAAAATAGTTAATGTCCTCAGATGTATGTAATTCTGATGGACCCATGGCACAATGTGTCTGTTTTGAATAGCCACTTTTTCTATTCTACTAGTTGAAGAAGAAGAAGAAAAGGAAGCAGGCTTTTCTCCAAGAATAATTATTTTTAGACTAACACAACTCCATAGGCATTTTTAAAAATCATTGTGTACATCGACCCATTTCAGAGGACTGTTTTGTGTATGCAAAAATGCATAGTAAAAACACACTTTTCCATATATGCCAAATTATGGTAGTGGTGTTATTTTTCTTAATGAACGCCTAGGGCATAATTTTGGATTTTTTCAGGCGTCCTCAAACTTTTTAAACAGGGGGCCATTTCACTGTCCCTCAGCCCATTGGAGGGCCAGACTATAGTTAAAAAAAAAAAAAAACGAAAAAAAAAAAAACTATGAACAAATTCCCATGCACACTGCACATATCTTATTTTGAGGTAAAAAAATAAAACGGCAACAAATACAATCACACCACCCCATGTGGCGCAAGGGACGCAGTTTGAGGACCCCTGCAAGTGATTGGAAAATGTGATAAATCAGCATTACAGGGACACCTATGGCATCAATGGTGCAGCGTAAATTACAAAAAAAAAAAAAACAGGATAAGAAAAGATTAACAGCAGCTGACATGATGTTCTCACTGAGTTCCAGGAACTGGGAAAAACAATTTATCGACATTCATTTAATACGACAACCCTTAGAGCAAAGTTACTAACTGTATTTTACACAAAAGGAATTAGAGTTTAAGAAACTTGTCCAGATACAATCAGGAGTTGAACTTCGGTTTGGGCTCATGATAGTTACTGCGGGTTCTCATTATGCTTATGATAATTCTTTTGAGTAGCTTGCATTGCTACTGGGCAAAACTGCGCAGAGACCTGTGCAGCTAACTTTTTCATGGTTTCCATCTTATGACTAAGAGCTGCTATTTACATGCCTGGATTTGACTTTACACATATGTACATATCTCAGCTTGGTTACTATCAACCTGTTTCTGTCACAATGTGGTTGATCAAATATTTTAGTTACAAACAGTAAACTTAGTTTAGTTTTATTTTCCTAGTAACACAACTGTGCAAAAAAAAATCTAGCTTCACTGAAATTATTTTGAACATTTCTATATCTTGATTTTCAAATTTAAGGTTTCATGTGGAATATGTATTTGATTGAAAGGCAAAATTTGAGAAGTAATGCAATTTTTCATAAAAAGAATGAAAATACCAACTAACTGAAGTCATCTGCTGTTACGGCGTCTGTGAATGCTCATCTGACTTCTAAACTGAGAAACTGAGAAAATAAACTGAGACATTCAGCCACCCGCTAATGTGTGTTCTGTGCCATGTCACATTCTGAAATGTGTAGGAAAAATTTGGGCATTTAAGAGAAGATGCTTATTATTATATATACACTTATATATGTGTACTCACACCCATACATCTATTGATACTGATATGGAAGATTGAGTCTACGCCCTAGTGTGCTAGGAAACATAGCTGGTCCTTCTCTACCACAGAACTTGTCATAGGAGAGACTATTTCTGCATATTTCCTAAAGAAATGAATGAGCAGATAATAGATTAATTACTTTGTGGCTTGTATGGCAATGACTAGATAGATTTTGCTTTACATCTCTTTGTTTGTTTGTTTGTCTGTCTGTTTTATGTTTAACTCTGAGCTTGCAGTCTCTTCCTATAGGAAAAATGAACTTTAAGAGTTACCTGAGGGGGGAGGTGGGCGGAGGGAGGGCGATTGATGGGATTACACCTACAGTGCATCTTACAAGGGTATATGTGAAACTTAGTAAATGTAGAATGTAAATGTCTTAACACAATAACTAAGAAAATGCCAGAAAGGCTATGTCAAACAGTGTGATGAAAATGTGTCAAACGGTCTATAAAACTAGTGTATGGTGCCCCATGATCGCATTCATGTACACAGCTATGATTTAATTAATTAAATAAATAAATAAATATATAAATAAAAGAGTTACCTTTCTTAGAGAAGTGGTGCCTGAGGGTGACTATCATTGAAGGAATTATGCACATTTTCTCCCCAACTATTAAACCCAATTTAATTTGGTTTGCTAAGTTTCAACCTCTACTCTCCTAGAATTTCCTACTAGTGGGGTAACATGGAGACGCTTCCATTTTCTAACAGACACATGAAAAGGAAAAGAGATGAAAAGGAGGACGGTGGGAAGAAAAACGCCTCCTTACAGGGAGAAACAGCCAGTTACAGTTCTTGATCCTACACAAAGGACATAGCATAAGTGTGAAAATGTTGGCAGATTTCAAGACTGTTTGCACGCCGTGGGCCATTTGATGCTGAGTGTGAGGTTTATTCTGAAATAATTTAAAATGGTATTTGTCAAGACACACAGTCATATATAATGAAACATCTCCTGAATTTGTAAACTTCTCTGGGTTTTTGTGATATTACTTTTCATTCTCTTCCCCAAACTTATTACTCTCTCCTGTTATCAAAGAATATCAAGGTCAAATATTCTGCTACTGCCTTTGATGAATCACTTTTATACTCTGCAAATTCAACAGAGCCAAAAATTCCCTTGTGTGTGTATGTCGAATAGTCCGTGCATGTGTTTGTGAGTGATTGTCTATGAACAATATTAATATTTATTAGAGTATTTAATTATTTAATTTTATATTTTATTCTTGAAAACTAAACACTTAAATATTTATGATAGGTGAATAAAAGTCTGCCTCGCTTGGGTAAAGGCTTATCAGAATTAAATTCTAGAAAATCTTATAGTGTTTAAGCATATCCTTGTCAAGGTCACACAGATGGGAAGTGTAGAACTCGGTTCTCAACTGAGGAAGCATGAGGTCAAAGGTCACTCTGTTACCATTATATGGTGTCTGATGTTGCAAAGATTTTTGGCAAGATTTAATGGGATAATATTTACAAAACGACAGTATATATATATTAAATGAATAAATAATAATCAATTTTATATTTGTACATACATATTAAAAATAAGACATGACTTAGCAAATGAAACATTTAAGGAATTGAGCCAATAGGTTGGCCCAACCAGGAAATAGATAATACTTAAGAGGACATTAAAGGTAGAAAGTTAAAGTTGGAAATTCTGTTGGGCCAGGTAACGGAGGCTCTTAGATTCCAAGCTTAAGATTGTTAATTTTACTACTTATGAAACCTAGAGGGAAACTTAACAGTGTTTCATAAAGATAAACCTGAATGAGTTTCTGTGCTTTAAGAAAGTTACTGGAAACTATTATGTAATATAATTGGGCAGGGGTACAGGAGAATGTGGCAAGATGACCAAATAGTTGGCCATTGCCCTACTTGAGGAAAGAAATATTTGCATAGATGAGTGGCAACGAACATTATAAAAAGGAGACAAATAAAAGTGGGTACACATAGGAAGAAACATAATAAATCAAGAATATATAGAGAAGCAGGTTTAAAATACGTTGCCTTTGATGTTTCAAACTGGTAGAAATTCTATATTGAGTTAAGTCTCACCAGTTGTTTCCTTTACAAAGTATATTTATGAGATTCGTTTTATTCCCATTTTATAGTTGAGAAAACAGATCCTCAACATTTAAAATAATAGGCTTACATCAACCACAAATAAAAGGTGTAAGTAGGAGTACGATATAGACTTTGACTTCAAAATTGGAGCTGTTCGTACCACCAGTAGACCCTGTGCCATAAAACATTGGGCAAAATAACTGTGAAGTAGGCAAGCAATTTCAAACTGTTCCCCTGAGTGGCCAGTAACAATTCTAACCAAATTAGAAGACGTAAAAATAAGTACATATTTTTACAAGAAAATTATGTACCTTGTCTTGAGTTTTAAATACAGAGAAAAATACACAGTTAGAAAATTTCATTGCCTGTAGATATAAATTATAGCTTTTTTCCAAGCAGGACTATGCAATATGGCCCCTCTATTCATTATCATTATAATTCTAAATCTGGACCATTGAAGAGATTTTACATCATTATGTATAATTGACACTTCATAAAAGAATGCAGTGTACTTCAACGTGATCCCATGACATAATATTATCCACTTCTCCCAGGAAAACAGTATTGTCTGTTTTGAAGAACTGAAGGAGCAATTAATCCTTCATGACCTTCACCTTATCATCTGTGAGACTATGCATATAAAACCCGTCAGTTTTTCTCAAACCTAATTACTGATTGCTGGGAACTTAGGAAGCTGTGGGTTCCCTTTAACAAACGGAGTAGAAAGTGCATCTTACAAGGATATATGTGAAACTTAGTAAATGTAGAATGTAAATGTCTTAGCACAATAACTAAAAAAAACGCCAGGAAGGCTATGTCAACCAGTGTGATGAAAATGTGTCAAACAGTCTATGAAGCTAGTGTATGATGCCCCATGATCATATCAATGTACACAGCTATGATTTAATTAAAAAAAAAAGAAAGAAAGAAAAAGAAATGAAATAAATTACAGTGTCTGATCACAGTGGAGCATTGAAAATGGTGTAGGAAAGGTGTCATTAAAAGTCCTTCATTTATGAAGATTAAAAAAAAAACTTATTTGAAATTTAAAAAAAAAGAAAAAAAATTGAAGAGCGTGAGGTTCAAGTTCCTTGATGTTGATGGAATATTGAGTCACCATGATCCCTAGGTCCCATTTTCTCTCTTCTTTTTTGTCTTTTGGTATCCTTTGATATCTGGGTGTGCTCATGAAGCCAATCCAGAGCCAGACGAGAGTATTAGCAACGTTATTTGTCTAAAAATCTAAGTCTGATGAGAGGAGAGGAGCTGTAAAACTAAACATAATCTCTCAACGAATTTCCTAATAGTATACACCAAAAATCTGAAAACTTCATAAGACAAATACATATTTCACTCTAGAGAACCTGAAAATCTTTTTATGACAAGAGTGAACCATTTTCCCTCGTGTCTGATCCACAGGTATTTCTACAAAATGTGTTCTCTAAGTACCTCATGATAGCTAGAGCCACGAGGAGTTGTTCACGGATCTGGAGAACCCCCACATGGGTTTGTGGTCTAAATGACAGAATCAGAATCAGGCTTCTGAAGGCTTGCAACAAAGAGACTCAACAAACTCTAGATTTGGAGCTCACCTTCCTAAGCAATGTAAGATTATTTATTCCCTAAGGTGGGTTGCCGTCAATCTGATTTTAATCACCTCTGGATCCCTAATGGCTTCAGCAAATGCAGAGTGACAATTAGATGAGATTATATTATAGCTGGGCTGAATTTCCATATTCCTTTCTTTCTACATTTTTTTTTTCTTTCTTTGAAGTGCCATTCATGTTTCCCTTAAGTTCTGAACAATTCTACAATCTTCCTGTTTCCTCTTGGTGTATATTCACAAATACACATACACACACTTACACACACACCATTCATTCAAAATACGGATAATCTGCTGCCCAGCAGATTTGAAGCTCGTCACCAGTGATTGACAGAGTGAAAATAGGCAAAATTTGACAAAATTTATATGAGAAGCAAGCATATTCACTGACATAACTCTGTACCTTAAAGACTTATATCCTGTCCCAATTTCACACCTTGGGTAAGCCATTTTATTTCTTTCGGTTTCAAAGTGATATGAAATAGAAAACAATAATTCTTTCTTCAGCAGGTTATTGGGAGTGTTATGAGAGACAATATTAGCAAATACACTAAAAATTGTATACATATTTTAAATACATTTCTTCTTATTGATATTGGCTTTACTTACTTATAGCTTGTTTTTCTCTACAGAGTTTTAAATAACTGATGAAAGTATACTAATACAACATGTTAATGTAAACATTATTTACATTCAAAGAAAAGAACAATAAAAGCCAGATATTTGAGGATAGGATGAAAGTGCTATTATTATTGATATAAACATGAAAATAATAAATAGGTCTAATTTGAGTGTTTCAATGTAAAACAAAATTATTTAATTTCTTTTTCTATGTACTTATTTTACATAATTCTGGAACTGTGCCATCTGTAATAACTAATGTTTCATAATTATTTAGAATCTTCATTTTTTTCAATGTTTTCCTCTTTGTTGATGAAGAACAGTTGCTATATAGCTTTTATTTTTTTCTTTTATTTTTCTAGTAGAGGAGAATATAAAAATCCTTCTGATTTCTAATAATATGGGATTTACTACCATGAAAATTAAACTACAAACATGAAATTAGCACATTAAGCTACAAACATTTCAATAGTTAAGCTACATACAAGTTTATTAATATGTTCTAACAACTGAACACCCATTTCCAAAAAATGTAAGAATTGCAAAGGATGTAAATGAGAATTTAAAAGAAACCAGCCCCATAGCAGATGTTAGCAAGACTTTTTCCTCCTACTTAGAAGAGAATAAACATATGGAATGGCCTATCAGGCGCAATTGCTTTAGTTACAAAACACAAGGATCATTCAAGAAACAATTAGAGTCTGCTCTAAAGAAATGAAACACTTGAAAAGGATGAGTCCTCATGGGCCTATAGTCCTGATGAGAAAGCAGCTCCAGCTAAACCCTTTATGAAGCTACCTTCATTTGAATGTAAATATCAACACAATGTACCCATATCAAGATTTGGAAGCACTGTGGAGTGCTTTCTCCTTTGCAAGAGTGGAAAGTGTGTTGATAACATTCCCTGGCTGCATTGTAGACTGCCTACAGGTAGTAACTTTGTTTTCATTCCCTTTAATCTTAAGAGAAAGAAAGATTTCTCATTATTTTAATTTCCTCATTTTTTTGGATAATGTTTATTGGAGGTATATATTTCATCATATCAGGAAACTATTTTTTTGTGATTAAAATCAATTTTAGATGCATTCCAAAACACATAACCTAAAATGTCTAAGGAAATAAATTAGGTGTTTTGATGAGTAAATAAAAATTATGAACTTAGAAGACAGGTCACAATATAGTAGCATGTGAAAAGTCTAAAAGGAGAAACTTTCGGAATTCAGAAGTTTGTCTTTCATCAGGTAACTTGGATGTAGCATACTTGAATATGATCTCAAGAAAACTTTTTTTTTTTTTTCCCAAAATGCTACATCTATTTTAATGTTACACAATTTTTTTTTCTTTTCTCTCGAGGCACTCTTGTAAGAGACATCATTTACCACCATCATAGAGTGTTGAAAGTACTCAGTCTATCTCGTTTTAGGGGCGTGGAGGATAGGATCTCATTCAGAATTCCAGACTTGAGTGTGGTGGTGCTATCCTAGCTCACTGCCTCATACTCCTGAGCTCCTGAGAGCCTCTGCCTCAGCATCTCTCGTAGCTGGGATTATAGGTGGGAGCCACTGTACCTGGCTCAGCCTGTCTTCTAAATACCTCTATCTGTCCTGAATACTTGGTTGGGCTTCATATATTATGAAAATGAATAGATTTTTAATATCCAAAAATAAAATTATTTTCAGAGTATTTTTTAGACTAGGCACACATATCACTACCATCCTTAGATTCAACTATACCCCTACAAGAAATGTTTACTCCTTTCTGTTGTGGATTAATTTATCTAACTTACCTAATTTATCTAATTTACCTAAAATCAAAGTATCATTAGTGTGTTGTGGACAAGATTGATAATGATGCCTCACAAGTAATATTTGCAGAAGAAAAATATTTGATTTTCAGAAAATCATGATTATCATTAAAGTGACAACTTTAATGAATATCATTTTATGTGTCATGCATATGCTAAGTGGTAAGCCTCAAAATAGTGTTATATTTTACATATTCTGAACTTTTCTTAGTTTTGATACTTAATGAAATTGGACCAGGGACCAACATAGAGACACTAAAAAAAACATGAATTGCATTTTCCAAGTGATCTGAAATTGACCTACTTTGATCTCAGGTGCAGTATATGTAATGAAGGGAAGATACCGTAATTACAGCATATTCAATCAAAATTTTTTCTGTATGTTTGTGTGTGATCTTCCTACTAGAAATTAATCTGTTAAGGGAGAGGGCTATACCCTAATTATGTCTCAGGTACATAGAAGGTTATCAAAAAATGTTTGTGGAATTGAATTAATTATTTATTCAAATTTGCTTAATTTATTGGCATATACTGCTGAAGCATGCACCTTTATCTGATTAAGCCTCTACAAATTACATGCTAACTCTACCAAGGCAAATCTTAAGACTGTCCTTGAACATTCACTTCTCACAATTTAAATCTAGTTTGGGGTCATGAAATATAGTCCGTTAGGGACTTCTTGTTTTTACCCATACAGACTCAGCAATTAAACGTCTTTTGTCTACTAATTGCAATGCATTATCCACATCCATCCTTGTGATCTTATGGCTTCAGGTCACCAGTTCAAGTGTGCATGTGTGGGTGTGTTCGCATACAAAGTTTGAAGTGTCTTTTTTCCTAAGATTATATCTTCAAAGTCTCCTACAGATACACCTACACAATATTGTAGTGGTATAACACAAAATAGCCTGTCTGGCAGCAAAGTTCCTATTTTATAGATGCAAAGTGTCTGCAATGTGACTAATTACTGATTTAAAAATATTTCATAAACATATATTGTGCACCTAGTTAAGTATACAAAATTGAGAGTCAACTTCTGGTGAAAAAAGATTACATTTTTTTCTCTTCTGAGAATTTGTATACTTTTTTCTCTTATATATATAGTCTTTTGTTTGTTTGTTTTTGAGACAGTTTCACTGTGTCACCCTCAGTAGAGTACAGTGACATCATAGCTCACAGCAACCCCAAAACTCCTGAGCTTACGCAATTCTTTTGCTCACAGTAGCTGGGACTACAGGTGCCCGCCACAATGCCTGGCTATTTTTTTCTTGCAGTTGGCCCAGGCTGGGTTCGAGCCCACCAGCCTTGGTGTATGTGGCTGGCACTGTAATCACTGAGCTAAAGGCACTGAGCCTCTTTTGATATTTTTAATAGTTACAGTTTTCTTCTTTAATGAACATAGTATAGGAGATGTGTCTGCCATTGATTAATTTCTGTAACAAAGTGATAAATTTAATAAATGGTTTAGACATTTGGCATTCAAAGAACAAAAGAATGACTCTCTTGCACTGAGTTTTCTTATATAACAAAACAAGACCTTTGGAGTTTCAAGTATGAGATCTCACAATGAAAATTAACTAGCAGAATCTGCCTCAGATTGTGAGTGTATTACAGTGATAATGAAATACTGGCCCATGTAAACTCAGTGTAAGGCTACGGGAATGGGGCAGCCTTACCTTTCCACTCAGGCAAATCAAACTTACACAAGCTTCTTCCTTTTCTAGGCCCCGATCTCTCTTTTCTTGGAGCATTTACTATAGATAATTTATAAATTCTTTCTCTATCCTTTTGATTTATAAATATTTTCAAGGAATGTCATTCTCAAAAACATTTCAACCACTTCCTCGAAATGAAACCATCTTCTAAGAAGACAAACCCTTATCTTCCAGTTTCTGTGAGAGGCCAGGAGCTCCCCACCTTCAGCAGGCACCTTGCTCTAAGTGATAAAACCACTCTTTGTCGAAAAGATAGAAAGTTTACTTTTCCCTTGGGGTCAATTAGCAAACAATAAGCCTAACACTTGATTCCCCAATTCCAGTTCTTAGAAGTCCCCCAGCCTTTTCTTCTAGTTGAACTGAGCTGAGAATGAGTTCTACCTCTCTGCTCTACTGGGATAGCCTTGAGCACACCTTTTTTTTTTTTTTTTTTTTTTTTTACCTGTTTTAACTTTGCCTAGCGCATTATTTACTTTGACATTAATCACAAAAAGCAAACATATAATTCGGGAAAAGAAAGTTTACTTTAGTGTCCTATTTTCACTAAAACATGGTCATTCAACTGAGAAGTCTAAAGAAAATTTTGTTTTTAAGAAAGTGAAGTTCAAAGTAAAATTTTAGTCTAAAGAAAATTTTGTTTTTAAGAAAGTGAAGTTCAAAGTAAAATTTTAAATTAATGAATGTTCATATATAAAATTATATACTAACTTGACAAATGGCAAATCTTAAGACCATCATTGAACATTTACTTCTCACAATTTAAATGTGGTTTGGGGTGAGGAAATGTAGTCCTTCAGGCCTCCTTGTTTTCTGCCAGTGATGACCACTACAGATTTTTCCAAATCTGGTTGCTTTTACTAACTATATACCACATTTTACCATCGCTTTTCTCATTTGGTTCCTTAATGCAATATGGTGTGAGATCATTCTGACTTCATATGACCCAAGACATGACATTATTAAATTTTCTTGTATGTGTGTGTGTGTGTGTGTGTGTGTGTGTGTGTGTGTGTGTTTCTTTGTTTTGGAAGGAGTGGTTTTGTACATAGGACGGGGAACAATATAAATTCAAAACTTACAGATAAGGCTTAGGTCTATCACTCATCTCTTTTACAGTTTATGTGAATATCCAATCAAAGCCAACAGGGCAGCACCCTTGAAATATTATCTATATGGATTTCTAAGTAGATTACAGCACTGTATATTGTCTTAGAATGTCCTCAGAAGGCTCTGTCATTGATCAGGTAACAGAGTAAGAACCCCAGAGTCCTTTCCTTCAAACAGATGAGGGAAAGACACAGGGACAAAGAAGCTATTCAACTTCATCTTCTTTCTTTGTGACTTGTGGTCTCCTCCTCCTCCTCCTCTTCCACCTGAAGCCTCCTCAGTCTCCACCATGACCCCCAAAGCCACCTTCACCCTTAGGCTTGGCCCAGCCTAAGGTAAGTTTGTTTCCATCAATTTCACCATCTTCCATGGCCTTCTTTGCAGCTTTGGCATGTTCCTTGCTGTTGAAGTCTACAAACCCAAACCCTTTGGAAGGCCCACTTTCCCCAACAGTGACTACCCATGCATGAACAGAGCTGTCAAACGACTCCTTTACTGTCCTTATACTCAGACAGACCTTTCATGAATAGAGTTTTGGACAGCTGGCTTCTGGCATTAGGTGATCCTCGGGTTGCTTGTAACTCCAGCCTGATTGCTCTGCCCTCAATTTTCCTTTATTACAGGAATTTAAAGCTTCTTTAGCATCTTCAAATGAAGCAAATCTATAAATGCCTACCCTTTATATTTGCCATTTTTGTTCTGGGGCACTTTAATAAAAGTTGCCTTCTTAAACACTTCCTGAAGAGTTCCTTCTGTTGCACTGTAGGACAGGTTGATTAAAACCAGAGTTTTTGATTCACCACTCAAAGTGCTATTCTGTCCACCTATATAGTCTTGACTTTGACCTTTCTTCCCAGTGTAGCATAGGAAATGGATCACCTCAAACTCTGTTCTGGGATTTTCTTCAAATGTTTTTTCTGCATCAGCTTCTGTCTTAAATTCAATATAAACCATCCCTTTACTCTTCCCATTCTTGCTATTCTGATCTCCATAGCATCTTCAAACACTTCTTGTAATTCATCCTGAATGACTTTGTAAGGAAGGATTTTTGGCCAAAAGTGTTTTTGCATCTCCATCTTTCTTTCTGTCTTACCCTTTTGGTTTCTCTAGTTTAATTTCATTGCCAAAGACTTTAAAACCAGTGAGCTCCAAGGCTTTTTCCAGGTCTTCGGCAGGTTCAAAATCCACATAGCCAAACTTTCTAGTTATACCAATTCATACATCCACAACAGCAAGATCGTTTTTAGGAAAAACATCACTGATACCAGTTTTTAATTCAGCAGCAGATTTGTTAGAATTGAGGTTTCCAATAAATAGATTGAAAGATGTAGTCGGTTCTGTCCCTTCCACTTTCTGTATCTTGGCTTCAGGATCTGCTTTCTGTTTCATCATTTCCTTCTTTCCTTTTCCAGGTGCTTCTTTGACAGGTTTTTCCTCCTCTTCATCATATTCATCATCATCACACCCACCTTCATCATCATCTTCTCCATCTTCCTCCTCAGCCACACTGGTAGCTTTCACAAGAACAACTTTTGCAGAAGCTTTCTTTCCTTTGGCTTGTGGGGTCTCCATAGCTGCTTCTTCAGTCATCTTCCTCCTCACCATCCTCATCCTCATCATCTTCATCCTCTGAGACAGGAGCATCACTGCTGGTTCACATTCATCCTCTCAATCACCTTTCATCTTCATCTTCACCCTCTCCTAATCATCCTCATCACTGTCCTCCTCCTCATCACTGTCTTCCTTCCTGGCATTTATGCCATTCTTGGGCCCCTTGGCTGGAGTAGCAGGTCCCTTCTTACCAGGGGTTGCTACCAACCCTTTGCTGGGTGTGCCTCCCTTTTTTTCCAGGTGTTGCTACTGCTTTGGCTGGAGTAACCATCTTCTCGGCCTGTGGGGCTGCTGCCTTTTTGCCTGGGGTGACAGCTGCTTTTTCAGCAGGTGTGGCAACTGCAACCTTTTTTGTTGGAGAAACCACCACTTTCTTTGCTGGGGCTGCAGTAGCCTTCTTCCCTTTCTTCTGAGGAAATTCTCTTCTTCACTGCTGTCCTCATCCTCCTCTTCTGACATTTCCTCATCTTCATTATCTTCTTCTACCTCCTTTGGGGGAGGAACCATTTTCTTGGGGTCATCTTGATTTTTACCTGCCTTCCACAGCTCTTCACCTCATCATGGAATAGCCGAAGGCCGCGAGACTTCACGCTAATTGCGCGAGACTTCCCTGAAGCTTGGCGTCCTCAGATGCCCCCGGACTGCGCAGGCTCCTCCCCGCGGAGGGAGACTTCCTGCAGCTCCTGGAGCTCGCGGGCGCCCGGCAGGGACTAGAGAATTTGCGTGACATTAAGCACAGTTTTACTGATGCCATATTAAACTCAACTAAAATTTCTGTCATTGAAATTCTATGGTGATTCTCAGAAAGAAAACAACCTAACTAATCCTAAGGGCTTCATTTATGGAGCAGGGGGGTCCTCACTGTCTATGGAGGACCCTTCACATCTGACCCTCCAATATTGTGCTGCACTACCATGTCCCTCTCACCCATTTTTATAGAAGTCTTTTGATCAGTTTTCTTTCTTTCTTTCTTTCTTTTTTTTTGTTGTTGTTGTTATTAACTTTCCATTTATTTACATTAATCACTGAGAGAAATTGTCTTTCCTTAGGCACGTGGCATGATCACAACTATGAATTGCCTTTTGGGAAACCAGTGACATGAAGAACTCCCCTTACTCCGCACTCCTCCAACTCTCCCCACATATAGACCCAGAGATTCCCATTTCCTTCAAATGGGAAAAGTGAAATGTTGATCCTTATAAATTTTGTGCATCTGCTGTCTCATTTCAAAACCTCACATCTAATGGGCATTTAATTAATGTTTGGATTAATTAATACATGAACTAAGGAAGTATCGCTGATAATTTTTGAACCAGAAGTATATGCAAAAGGCCTAAATTATGTCGGATTCTACCCACTAGAATCTTAATCATGAGTCAGGACAGTCTTTCTGAAAACATAAAACGTGTATCTGTAATATTTTCTTTCAGTGATACATACAACTATGTGTCATTGGAGGTCAAATTCTTACCCATATCTGAATTGGTGAGCACAGTAGTTTGCAAAGATTTCATTTTTATTTTCAGTTTGGTTTGCATATTTTCTCACCCTCTGTCCAAAAAGTTACTCTCATATACATACTCAAATTAAATGATATAACCCGTTAATGCTTCAGTTAGTTTATTGAGCTCACTGTGCAATTGCTTGTACTTAGATTTTTGTTTTTCTTCTATCAGGGTTGTGTCTCCCTCTGGTCATCAAGGATTTCATCTGTTTAATACTTTCTTTCTGTTCAGCAAGGACCACTGCTGTTCTGAGTTATAGCTTAATGTCAGGGTCTCATTCTCAGAGCAAGAAGTTAGCTTTGCGGTGCTTTCATCAGCTAAAAGGTATGCAGCTTCCCATTTTCCAATGAGAATGCAAACTGGAAAGAAAGTGCACTTGCCCTTGTGAGCACTCTCTGACCTTGTGTAGAACAGAGCAAAGCTCAAGTTTCTTTGAAACAATGTAGATCTTCTTTAGTGCTCAGATTGTCAAGGAAAATATTTTGCTGGCAGCAGCATAGGAAGGGCATTTTGCAAATTTTCATAGTTTTGAAAAATTGATCAACATCCTTAAAAAGTTGGGCGAATTTCTCATTTCCTTCTGAACAATGACTGCTATTTTCGTAGGACACCCTCATCTTTGCCTGTGATTAGGTGAAAGTCAAAACATTCTAGAGAAATGCACGTTCCCTTAAGGATGAAAGGAAAAAATGAAACTCAAACAAAACAAATACATCACATTCAGAATTTTAAGCTTTCTAGTTGATGTCATAAAATGAAAACAACCCCAAGCAAACAAACAAAAAAATCCCATAAACCAAAAAGACAGAGAAGGCAATGCAGACCAACTTCTAAAATTGTCTTTGCAGATGCACAGGATGTTGAAGGCAGATCTAGTTGTGATGTCATACCGTATTTGACAATACATTTGGATGGATTCCATGCTGACAATGGCAGGTTTGTGCTACCTGGCGCCCTTGCCTTTCGCCGTTTTACACCTAGAGGCTGCTGAGCAGAGCTGGAGGCTGTAGTCCACAGCCTCGTCTTGCCGTGTCTTCATCTTCACATCCTCCCAGTCTTCAGATTGTTACTTCATCCACGTTGTCTACTTGCCCCAAATGCCCACATGTACATACAGGTGTTTCATCAATGCTTCAATGGGAGAATGATTTATGGTGTTGTGGCCATTTTCTTTTCTATCTTTTTTTTTTTATTTCTGGCCTTAATGACCACTAGCAAGTAAAACTAAATCAATAAGTACTTAGCATCTGTGGAAACAGATGATATTGGTCTGCTAATCAGTGTGGTAGTGAGGTGTTTTATATTTCAGGAAACTATGTGATAACAGAGGTCACTGCTCCTTTGGGTTGATTTATGTTATGTCAAGGAAATGCTAATGCAGGAGTGTCACTCCACTGTCCTGAGGCCGTTGTCTACAAAGTATAAAAAGTTTAAACAACAAGTTGTGTTTCCTTCTTTCTTCCTCTGCAAAAAGTCATTTTGATTTGCTCTGCCATTGCTCTAGATCACACACTGCCCAATAGAGGTGACAGCCCCTGTCACAGTGTCACTTGTCTGTGTGATCATAATGTTGTGACAAAGCAGTCAAGAGTTCAACCAGGTCCAACACCCACAAGGAACTGGAGCAGTTTACTTGGTTCAGTTACTTGGTTTGCAAGCAAGATGTTTACATACATAAACATTTTGATAGGAATCTTCTGTTTTTCTCTCCATAGTATGATACAGAAAGTGTTGTCCAGGGGATGAAGATTTCTTCAAAATATATGGAATATTTTGTGCTTGTCAATTAGAATGTAATCCATCCACATGTCATTGGAAGACATAAAATAAGAAGAGTTTTTTATTTTTAATTTATTTCCTTATCTATGATTTTTGAGACTATAAGATACAAAATTAACTGAAATTAAATATTAAAAAATATAAGGCAAAGTATATTTTTGAAATTGTTTGCTTCTTAAGTTTGATTAGATAACTTAGATGATTGTATTAACAAAATACTGTAATGAGACTATATTTTTATTTAACCAAAATGATTATTAATTTGTGAAAATGATGGATCAAATCATTTCTGGAAAAAAAAAAAAGAGAGAATTGCATAGCATCAGAAGTTTTACAAAAATGGTGAATTTTGAATAGAATTTGAGTATTTACTGGAATAAAGTCCAATGTAGTGAACATGCCAAAATAAAAATATAAATATGCCTTATACTTTATTTAGACACACACACACCCCAATCAAAAATACACATTTAAGGAATAGTTTTTATAGGATAGCACCTCTGTGTCTTTCCATTTCTTATCTCTTTCTAACCACAGGAGGCCACAGAGGGGGTCTAAATGCTTTTTCAGGATGCGTTCTTATTTAAAAGTTTTTCAAGAAGAGACACAAGATATATTTATAGAACAGGCTGCCTCTTTTGGAAGGATGGGTTAACGGTTCTGTAACCCTCACACTTAACGTAGAAACCATTTCTTCTTAACTTACATGTGAGCTTCACGTATCACAATGCTGGCGTCATTGTTATTATTGCTTGTTTTATTAAAGACATATAATTGTATTTTATTACCCAGAAAAAACAATCATATATATATATATATATATATATATATATATATGCATCTGTATATATATGTACGTACTCGCTCTCTCTCTCTCTATATATATATACACACACACACACACACACACACACATTGGGTCATTGACAAAATTGATGACCTTCACAAAAAGCATTGATATAACGTTACCATAACTCTCTCTTTATATATCTATGTATCTGTATATGTATACAGATCTGTATATATATGTATATATCAATGCTATTTGTGAAGGTCATTAATTTTATCAAAGACCCAATAGCTCTGTCCTCTGCATTTTTAAGCGGCAATGATTTGAAAGGCCTGTTTTCCACATAAACCTTATGGTCTATTATTTAGCATTTTAGTTACGAGCCATTGTTATCAGTAGCATGAGTCAGAATCTTTTATTTTCTCAGAAATTCTCTCTACAGAGAATAAAAGCATTTTCATGTTAAAAAGCTAAAAGTACTCTCACTTTCCTTACCTTGGAGAGCCGGAACAGACAAAGATAAGAGTTTGGAAAACAAGTAAACAAACCCTGTGTTTTCTCTGTCCCAGTATGCTTTTATAACCTATATTATGAAGTACTAGAGAGCAGGTTAGTAAATACCATGAACAGTATATGCAAAGCTCAGCCCACATACAGATAGAAAGCTGATTTCAAGAGCACATGAAGTTTTGACCTATAAATAATATAAAAAGTGACTTAAGGAAATAGAAGAAGAATAGTACAAAACCAAACTCTCACTGAGTTTATGTTAATAAATAGCTAAAGGTGAGAATTATAATATCTTTAGTTACCATTGGAAATTATTTATGCAAATGATTTTTGTCACAGTGATTTTATTTTTATTACTACTACTAAGGTGTTTCATTATGCATTTTTTATTTGCTATTTATTTGTTATTCAATGTTATACATGTATAGAAAGCTTCTATAAGAGCTTGGAGGAAAGTTAAAAGTAATAAAGATGATTTTTAAATAAAGGAGAGCATTAGACTAATAAGTCTGGAGCACGCCGCTATAAAGCAATTTGTTATTTCTTTAAAAAAAAGTTCTAGCCCTTATGATGGCAAAGAAGTTTTGGATTCTTATTGTCTGACACATACTTTAGATAAAAGGAAAATATGGCACACAATCTATTTTGAGGTATTATTAGAAATGAAAATGAGTGTATACCATAAGGGTATTAATCTCAAATTTGGAATGCTTACGAAAAATCAGTAATTAGACAAATCATTGTCATTAGAATTTTCAGTCATGGATTTTCTCCCAGTCAAAGGAAGGACAACAAGAAAGCCTCTGGTGTAAAATGCACTTGTGGAATTTTTAGGAGAGTGATTCATGTTACATTTGCTGAACTGTTTATATAACAAATGGAAATCCTAACAGTTGACCTACTCCACAAGGTTGTCAGAATCAAAATCATGCAGGCAAGTTTCTCTTGTGTAATAAAAATATGAGTATATGTGCATGTACGTATGTAGAACTGTGGAGCTGAATTTTATAAAATTACCATTTTTGATCAAAATCATGTTGCTAATTAACTAACATGTAACTGCTTGAACAAATGAAAATTACCAATGTTATAGTCTGTAATTATGTGAATAATAGTGTGAAGAATAAAACCTATGTTTTAATGTCTATTTAAGATGATCTTTTGAACTTTTATTTCCTAAAGATAGAAAATGTATGTACTCATACTTTGATTAGGTCTTGAAATAATATTTTACCTTTAAAATAGTTGATGATATATACTCATTATTGTCTCACAATTTTAAGTACATTAAAAACATGAGCTTCCTTAATAGAAAAAGCTGAGGCCTTAGTTTAATCTAAGATTCTCTTGAGGGATTGGTTTATTCACCTAAAACAGAGGATGATTTTATTTATTTTATTTTTTTTTCATGGATTAGAAGATTTAATATCAAGGATATTAATGGAGGTAGAGATCCAATAAAATTCTAATCAAAATCCCAATGGAATTTGTTGAGAAAGTTGACAACCTGATTCTAAAATTTAGATTCAAGGGCATAGGCTGAAGATTACTTAAGATACCTTTATAGAGTTAGAGGGAGGAAATTGCAAATATCAAGATTTTTTATAAGAGGACAATGGTAATCAGTTCCATATGTTTATGATCAGGCATCAACAAATTGACTATGGAATGGAAAACATCATACATATGTCTCAGTTTCTTTACAGTAGTGCAAGCACTGTAGATTGCAAAGATAAAAAATTTGTTAGACACTTGGCTATTTAAATAACAGAGCTGAAAAAAAAATAAATATTTAATCCATCACGAATTTAATTTTGTGTAGGTATAGAGTAGTAATCTATTTTCAGAGGATGATTTTAAGGCCACATATTTGCTGTGGGTGACAGGTCCCCATGGAACGTAGTGGGGCAGCTCTCATTCAAACTGCTGAGACAGTGACTCCTTATTATCAGATGACTTTTGTCAAAATGACTTCAGGTCGATGGCTTTTTAGTTGTAAGAAGTTGTCCTATTTGCGCCACCATGTAGACAGATGAGCAGATCTCCAGCTAAGTATCCCATCTCACTGGCTTCTTCTAGTGGAGTGGAAAGGTGGGTGACCCAGTGACTGGAGGGCTAGGATATGACATCGTCCTCTGTATTACAATGACTGGGTAAAACCACTTCCTATCTGTGGGCCTCAGTTTCTTTTCTGCAAAATCTAAGATTGGGCTAACATGTTAACAATGTGCCTTTTAGCTCTAAGACTTTAGATTATAGTTCAAAAAGTTTTCTGGAAGTACAAAATAGTCCATTAAAAAAATGACCTACGTTAGATATTTCAAAGTTATAAGAGTTATTCTTAGCCCTGATAGTTGAATGTTCCTACTTGAGACATGGTAGGCTATTTTAAAATGCTCTCTACCCCCTGATTCATCATTATTCATATCCCCGCTATAGTCTGAGGGTCAAAGGTGAAGTCTAAAGCTATTATTTTCCCCTAACCTGAGAGAAAATATGCCATATTCTCATTAAACTTGAACTAAGTGGTTATAAAGTGAAAGGCTGTAATGTCAGCGTTCAAGGACAAATTCTCTACTTGTATTTTCCTTTGAAAGTTAGAGCTGTCATATTTGTCACAAACAGCGTTTGTTTTATATTCTTATGTTATTTTCATTAGACTACATTATCTGATACAGTGTAGTCTTAAATGTATTGTTATAGCATTTATGAACAGATGAATAAAAATACTTTAGATAAATTATGTATGTGATTACATATGAATCAATACAACATTATCCAAGAAGTAAATAAAGATGAAAAAGTTATGGAATCTTTTTTTTTTCCAAAGTGTTGCAATATTAAAATGACATGATAGTGTATGAAATATGTACCTAATATTAGCTCAGTAGTTCTATGCAAGATAAAGTAGCCAGCAAAGAATCCAGATAAAAAGCTCAGCATAATAAATAATTATGTCAATATTTAAATGTTTTTTTTTCTTTTTATTAAGGCATATACACATAGATTATGAATACATTTACGCTTTTGTGGGAAACAATGCGTTGATTTTTTATACAATTTGAAATGGTTACATCAAACTAATTAATATAGCTGTCACCTCGTTTACTTAATTGTTGTGTTAAGACATTTGTGTTCTATACTTGGTACATTTGACTTGTACCCTTACAATATGCTCCATAGGTGTGGTCCCGCCGTTTACTCTCCCTCTATCGAACCTTCCCAATCCCCTCTCATCCCTCTCTACTTCTCTCTTTCTTATTGGGCTATAGTTGTGATCTATCTTTCATAAGAAAGTGTAAGTAATTAAAAATTGATTTCATGAAAGTATTGAGCACATTGGATACTTCTTCTTCCATTCGTGAGATACTTTACTAAGAAGAATATTTTTCAGCTCCATCCATGTAAACATAAAAGAGGTAAAGTCTCCATCTTTTATAAGGCTGCATAGTATTCCATGGTATACATATACCACAATTTTTTAATCCATTTATGGGTCAATAGACACTTGGGCTCCTTTCATGACTTGGCAATTATGAATTGAGCTGCAATGAACAATCTGATGCAAATATCTTTGTTTCAAAGTGGTTTTTCATCTTTTGGATATACACCTAGTAGAGGAATTGCAGGATCAAATGGCAGGTCTACATTTTGATCCCTGAGTGTTCTCCAACTTCTTTCCAAAAGGAACGTATTAGCTTGCACTCCCACCAGCAGTGCAGAAGTGTTCCCTTTTCTACACATCCATGCCAACATCTGTAGTTTGGGGATTTTGTTATGTGGCCACTCTTACTGGAGTTAGATGATAACTCAAAGTTATTTTTATTTGCATTTCTCTGATGATTAAAGATGATGAGCATTTTTTCATGTGTCTCTTGAGAATGCCCCTGTCTTTCTCAGAGAAGCCTCTATTCAAGTCTCTTGCCCACAATGAAATAGGTCTCTTGCTCACAATAAAATGGGATCTCTTGTTCTCTTCTTATTGATAAGTTTGAGTTCTCTGTGGATTCTGGTTATCAAACCTTTGTCAGAAACAAAACCTGCAAATATCCTCTCCCATTCTGAGGGCTGTCTACTTGCTGTACTTACTGTGTTCTTGGCAGTGCAGAAGCTTTTTAGTTTGAGGAGATCCTTGTAATGTATTTTTGGCATAGCTTCAATTGCCTGGGGGGTCCTCCTCATAGAGTGTTCTCCCAGACCAATTTCTTCAAGTGTTTCCCCTGCCTCCTCTCCAAGAATCTTTATAGTTTCATGTCTTAAATTCACACCTATGGAGCATATTGTAAGGGTACAAGTCAAATTTGCCAAGTATAGAACATAAATATCTTAACACAATAATTAAATAAATGAGGTGAAAGCTTTATTAATTAGTTTGATGTAAGCATTCCAAATAGTATCAAAAAAGTCAACACATTGTACCCCACAAATGCACACATGTATTCATGATCTATGTGTATATGACTTATAAAAGGAAAAAAAAAGAAAAGAAAGGAAAATATTACTTCAATTTACTTTTCCTGAAAATTTTTGATTTTCATATAATGAGTTTGCTGAAGGAGAGAGTATGCTGGTATTTTGAATTTTTCAATGTTGACCATAATTTTTAATTGTTTTTACCTTGTATATTGTATTGATAAAAGATAAGGAAACTGAGACACAGATAGATCATTTTTAGTGACCTCTACACAAGGTAAAAAACTGGAATTAGAAATCAAGATGGCTAGACAGCCACCAAATAGACACCTTTATTACATCTAGATTATATATATTTTTAAAAAATGGAATTCTTTGAATCATAAAAAAATTTAGAATTTTTCAAATTTTTTGTAAATGATGTATTTATATATACAAATATGTAGGTTTTAGTATTCCCATCACCTCTTGCCTTATTCAAAATACCTCAGAGAATGGAGGTTGTATCAGGTAGAAGAAAGAATTAGAATATGAAAAATGTGTGTTCTGATTTGAGATTTAACACTAACTAACTTTGAAAGCTTGAGTAAAAGTATGAGGACTGACAATTAAGTTCATGAACTCATCCTAGAAAAGGTGTGACTTCATTGGTGAATATCACTACAGTCACCTTTGAAGTACTCCCTTTGGGAAACTATGTACCAAAGCCCTTCAAATAAATTTTGGGATTCATTTTCTGAAATGGTCATCAGGGCTGTCATTGTATAGCACACAAAAAACATTCAACAGCAATAATGAATTCCACTCAGCAAGACACCACCACATGTTGACATGAACACAGTGGTGAGACATGGATATACCAAGGTTATGAAATCTTACTGAGTTGTTTGTACAGTGCTGCCAACATAAGCACACTGTGGCAAGTTTATGAACTTTAATTGTCAGATCTCCTGTTTACCCTTCTGGCATTGGGTGAGTGAAGAATATAATGTGTTAAGAAAACCTAAGAGTTTAATTTTGTGTGTGTGTTTCAGTCTTCTCTGAGCCTAAGGACACAGACTCATTTGTTAGAGGCATGTGATGAAGTATAAAACATGAAAATCATAGGGCAGTCTGTCCAGAAGTACAGTTTGTTGACTGTCTTTTAAACAACATGAATCCCTGGGCCCTATCATTTCAAGTAAGAATTTTCTGGCAGGGGGTGGAGATGAGGTGAGTCTGTAATTCTAAAAGTACCTCAGATGGTTCCAAGGCTCATTGAAATTTATCAATCAGTTCTGTTAGTTAAACATATCTGTTTCTGTTTCTCTGAAGATAATCTTTAAAAATTCATATTAAAAAATGGGTGTTTCTTACAGAAAACATGGACTTAATCTAATCCCTAGTCCTTTCAGGTGGCCTAATGGCTAGGGGGTGCTCAGGATAGATAATGAGGCCAGGTTGGCCAGTGTGACCAGGGACACCTTGGAGCCCTGAGACTTCTTGAGAGGATGACCTGAGAAAGTGGTGGGCCTGAGACCTGACTTTGGGAGGTAAGCTTTGAAGAGACAGTGCAGTAACCTTAAGTACTGTTTTAGACTTTAACCAGTTCTTTTTTATGGTTCTTCCAACATTCAAAGTGAGAGATATAGGTAGTATATGCCAGTAATCTCCAAACTGGATGGTCCTCAAAACTAATAACGTTCACTATTGGTGGGTCCACATCAGGGCAGCTTCACGGTTGGCATCCTACTAGAAACCATCCCCCAAACATATCAACAGGGAGGCCCTTACGAGGTGACAGTCTGCAGAAGGCAGCTGTTGGCTAGTAGGTGAGAGTTTGGACTGGGAAGCCAGATGTTCAGGTTTCACATTTTGGCCCCAAATTTGCAATCTGGGGAAACCTAAGTAGTTTCTTCCCCCACTGAACGCAAAGATACCTCCTACCTTGTAGAGTTGTGATGAAGATTAGGAGCATGATATGTGTAAAGGGCTTAGAACAGCTCCTGGTATTGCTACTGTCCGTTCTGTGATTAGGAGGAGTGGAAGGATGCCCAAGCTGCTTTCTATTCACTAACAATGGGGCCTGTGATTCTTATTGTTGATAGATAAAATAGCAGCAATTCTAGAATTGTTGCATATGACTCAGGAGGAGCACAGGCTAAGCCATTGTGCTGTGATATGCTTTGACTTTGTCCTATGAGCTAACCAGGCCCAGAAGGGATTGCCTCTAGATCAGTTCAAGTGTGAGCAATTCAAGAAAGTTTCAGCAAGTAGTACTGTGTGAGGATGTCTATGGGCAGTGTAAGGCTGTGGGAAGCAGGAGGTAGCCAGGGGAATGCACTTTCTATTTGGCCTCTCCTAACCAACCTTGCCTATGAGAGAAATTAAAGAACAAAAACAGACGTATTCTGACAATTAACCAGAATCTAGATGGGGTTGTGGTTTTGTTGCATACTCATGGTTTTTCTCCCTTAGTTATAGATGCCTGCTTTCCCTCTGTCTTTATTAGTAGCTCTGTAAAGCACTTGGCTGAAGTACTCTATTGATCTCTAGATAGTACAGCCAGGCTCCCAGCTGCCCTGACAGTTGCCTTTGCTCAAAGCCCCAGAAGCAGGGCGAACATTTCTGCCTTGGTGCTCTCTGGGAAGGCCTCTTGTTCGCACAGGCTCTGTCCAATCCTGCACAATGTGGAGTGAAAAAAATGGCTTCTGAACAAGAGCTTGTGATTGTGGGAGGAGGGAGTGAAGGGAGAAACAGCAGCCATCTTATCCAAGGGTAGATGAATTTAGGATTTATTTGAAACACTTAGTCTACCTCTTATCTACATGATCTTCTGTCACTTGAAAGAAACTGATGCTCATTAATTCCAATGACAAGAAGGATCTTGACTTTAAATCAGAGAATCCACAGAGCCTCTTTTGATTTATTTGGTAGCTTTATTCCATTATTTCAGACAATATAGTCCTGAGTATTATAAGATCCATAACCATAATTTGTGTATTTATGTCTTTAAAATTATAACTTAGTATATTTAGTTGGTTTGTGTTATATGCAGCATTTAAGTGGAATTCATTTCATTGACATACTATAATGCCCCTCTAATATTCTTGTTATTGATTTTAGTATTTCAGAAGTATTATTCATGGTGACACCTACTGGAAAGCAAATTTCAGTTATATCAATAGATATCATTATAATATAGAAAACATTAATATTTGATGGTGACAGAAGTATGACACAAAGGCAATAAACTCATTAAAAAACATACACATGTCATTAATAAAGCATTCTAAGACAGCAACTATGGATGCTCAGTTCTTATTCCTTAAGTTCACTGTTCACTTACAAGTGTATTTTGCACATTGCCTATTGTTCACAAAAGTTATTCTCAATTAATGAGGCTGATCCTCCTTTAAGGTAATATAGAGCTTTACAATATGATATTATAAGGAGAAAATCAGTATGATATGTATGAATTTTCAAAAAAAGGAGATTTATCAAAACATAACAATGCTTCCCTTCCTTTTTTTTTTTCTTTTTCTTTTTTCTTATTGTGTGTGTGTTGCTTGGCAACCAACATTGATCTGTTAAAAAAAAAGTCACATGACTTAGGAATTGCTAGTGGCAATAATACTCTGTCATTTTTCTTTCTCATACCAAGCTGATGAAGGTACTACTAACTGGAACAGCTATTAATTATTTCTTCTTTATTTGAAGTATAATTTCCATGTATACCATGCATTGAGAATCATTTTGCTGAAGACAGTGACCTAGGAGAGATGGCCCAAGAGAGCTGAGTAGGAAAGACTTCCTTTTAAGATAAAAGAGCAAAATATCACATTCATTTTTTTATTCATATTTCATCAGGTCAATCTTGTTTTCCCAAAATACCAATCATGGCAAAACCTGAAGCCAGGCAGCCGCCGTTGTTCCTCACCCATATTTTGGAATTACATCCCTGCTGCTGGCCTCCCTGAGGCTAATGGTTGTATAAATTCCTATGTATTTATTTAAACTATCCTCTTGATCTGTTCTAACAGCAACATATGCTATCTTGGATCTTCCCATTAGCCCAATGTGTCCCACTCCTGCTTGTGCTATTCGGTTTCCTATATGATGTCACTTTTGAATGAGGCACCCTGTTCTCAGGTGAAATCGTTGATCTACGGCTCGCCTTTTTGTTATAAAAGTTATTGCTTACGTAGCAATTTGCTCACTATTTTGGGGCCGCCCTTCCATTGCTGTCATAGTTTTTTGTTAGAATTAAGCAAAACTCAAGTGATGGACATGGGAGGTTTTGCTGAACTCCAGAAATAGTTTTCATAAAGTGTTTTTCTGTAAAAAGAATCAGCCTCAAAGAAATTGGGCTTTGCCCTGCAAGTTGGGGACAAGTGTCAACACCGACGTGCCAATCAAATGGTCAAAAATGTGTCACAAGTAAATAGAAAATATTTTCCTTTCTAAATCCTTTGTCTCCACTTAGTTGTTCATTTTGAAAGACTTTGAAACATATTCCCCCTCTGAAGTGTATCCGGTTTCCCCTTCGCTCTGTATTACATTTTCGTGTTTATGAGGATTGATGCTGTCTTGGCAGACAGCTTTTGTGGCTTCTCCCACCCCACCCCATATAAGGGTCTAACAGGGCAGAAGCTTTGGAGATAGTCTCCTGGCTAATACCTGACCCCTCTCTCTCCCATTACAGCTCCAAGTGACCATTTTCAAGGTAAAAGGTCATCACCATCCCTGTCCCTTTGGAACCAATGTGCATCAACCTTCTAACCTCTGCCTCAGGAGATGATGGCTGCCTGGGCTGCAATCCCTTCATTACAGATGGTCCATATTTTATATTTAGTGTGGGAAGTCAAATTTAGGAAAGCAATTTCTCTTAAAGCTAAGAGTTCCAATAATCCAACGTCTTCTATTGGCTTATGGGTGAGTGGGCAGTAATGGGTTTATGGGAAGCGCCTGCTGGTCTGTCTTTTCCAGGGAGGGGATTATTTCTGTCAATCTAAATTTTTAGAATTGGTGGGCTCCCATTGTTTATTATTCAGCAAGCTTTTATTAGATTGTCTCTAAGCACAATGCAGCAAGTGGAGCGTCCTTCTGAGCAGGCTAGCAGGCTGGATCAATATTTCTAGGCATTTAAAATCTTGGATAAAATAATGCTACATTTTCATCTTGGCTCCAAAAGAGGAGCCTTGCACGTAGTTCTGTCTCCGGGAGAAGATATAGAAAGGTGCACGATAGCATTAGCACGGACAATAATTGTCTAAGATGATAGATTCTGTGGGTGCCATGGGTGCATTTTTTAAGGGAAAGTAACTTTAAGATAATATTTCACTCTTTTGTGACAGTGTAGCCTTAATCTGTAAAACAAACAAACAAACAAACACCCATATCACTAGGCTACACAAATCCATTTATTGTGCTGACTTCAAATGAAACACCCATGAAAGATAGCATTAATTTAAAAATTAATAGTGTCAATGAATTTTGATCTATCATTGCATATATATATGGTGAAAGGCAGAGACTAGATCAACTGATTTTTCTGTTCAGATGAATCAAATCAAGTGCAGTGATTTGGAACCTAAGAGAAGCCACGTGGCCCCAGGGCCTTTGGTTGTGCAACCCCCAGAAGGCCAAACTATCCTAAGGAAATGTTGGCAGGCGAGATGGGCCGCAACCTCCCTGTGTAGATTGAGCATTATTATTTTTAATGAACTCTAGAAGCAAAGCAAAGTGAATACTCTAGGCTTTTGTGTTCAGTTTTTACATCAGGAAAAATTCTACTAAAATTCTACAGCATGTGTAAGAAAGATAGAGGAAATTATTTGCAAAGCTACAGGGTTGAAATACTGTATGTTGTGTTTGTTCTTGTATAAAAAGGAAATAAGTAGTTAACCCCCTCCCACGCCCCCCCCCCCCAAAAAAAAAAAGACATTAGGCCAGGGGTAAAACAGACTCTAGGGAGAAAGTCCTGGAGATGTTGAGATGGACATGTCCCCTCTCTTACTGCCTATGTCCTCTCCTAGGTACAAAGGTATATGAGGCCACACATGCCACACAGATAATTGAATCAGGCCATCAGGTTGCTGTGCCCTGAAGACATTTTAATTAAAAAACAGGAACAGTAGGTAATGGCTGTGGTAGCTACTGATATTATTATTATTTAATATTATTATTTTTAAATATTCACTATATTGCAGATATTCTAGCAATATTTTCTCAAACGTCCTTTTGAGACAAAATATTATTATCTAGTTACTGAGGGAATAATCGAGAAGCTGAGGGGCAGGAAGGAAATGACTGTTTATTGAATATCTCTTATGTGACAGTCAATGTGATTGGAATTTTCATATGTTATTAAATTTTATTCTTAAAACTCTTTTAATAAGGTACATATTTACTGTAATGACATAGGCAAGGAATCTGAGAGTCAGTTAGGTTAAATAACTTGCTCCAGGTCACAAAGCCAGTACATGGAGGAGTTGGGCTACAATGTGAGTAGGTGTGCTGGTCCCTAGAGTTAGTTTCATTCCCACCTGGCTGTGCTGTCTGTCAGGAAAAGCTAATAACTTCCACATTTAGGACCTTGCTGATATCCTTCAGAGGTGTTTGTCTCCTGGCTGCCTTACATGCACTCAGCTCTTAAGATAGTTTAACCTTGAGAGCATTGAGCACACAGAGACATGAACATGCAAAGTTGAAGTCCAATGTCATTTCTCTCTAGCTCATAGAGGGCCATGGTGTCTAGATGTCTTCTGTGTCCTTGTAGTGACAGTCCATGATGGTCCATGAGACATCACTCCGTTCACGGCAATATATGTCTCCACTTTTGGAGGGAGCTGTTCAGGAATGGCAACAGATTTCTATAAATAGGAAAAAGAGGTGACTGTCTTTTTTTTTTCCTTTTTGAGACAGAGTCTCACTATGTTACCCTTGGGAGAGTGCTGTGCCATCACAGCTCACAGCAACTCAATCTCTTGGGCTTAAGTGGTTCTCTTGTCTCAGCCTCCCAAGTAGGTGGGACTACAGGTGCCTGCCACAACACCTGGCTGTTTTTTGTTGTAGTTGTCATTATTGTTTAGCTGGCCTGGGCTGGGTTTGAACCTGCCTGCTTCTGTGTATGTGGCTGGTGCCAAGCCAAGAGGTGACTGTCTTCATGAAGTAAATGAAGGGGTCACTGCTCTTCATCCTCGATTGTTTTGTAATGAATTTATTTGAGGCTTGCCTGATTTTGTTTCTCAAAAAACCCTTCTTAAAAGGCACCTATATCTAGGAGAGAACAATTTCCACCATTGCCATCAAATATTTTAGTAATTTGGTAATACGTTAGAAGGATTAACTTATTCAGGAGATTTTGGAGAGCATGTGTATGTGCACACACCCATGGTGGGGAGACAGTGGAGATGCTGGAATCAGGAGACAGGAATCAGCCAAGGTCAAGGAAGTCAGTTAATCGCAATGACATGTACACTAACTCGCTCTTTAAAGTTGGTGCTATTAACTCACATATTGAATCTCTTATTCAACATCAAGTTAAATGCACTTTGTTTTTGCAGACGTTTTGAAGAGGTTGTATCAAAATCCTGACGAATCTTGTAAATTGGATCCAGGGAGTTACAAAAATCCACCTGAGAGTTGAAGGTACTCTAACTGCGAGAGGACACAAAAGCCAGATGTAAGATTGGTGTGGATATTTCTTTCCCCCTTCCCTGCTTGAATAACCTGAAAAATCATTTGCAGGTCCCTTCGTGCCCCACTTGTCACCTGTGCAGTAGGATGATGACACCCTATCTCCTGACCATGTGGATCAAGAAATGACCTGCAAGCGAAGCAGGGGCAAGAAAGCCCCGGTGGCTGATGAGAAACAGGAAACATTGTTCTCTGTGTTCAGTCTTTAAAATGCTCAGGGAAAAAGACAAACAGAATGGTAGCAAAAGCAGGTGGCAGAATGCTGAAGCCACAGCCCTTGGACGGGTACTGAACATGAGCCCTGTACTCACCTGCAGGGATGGAAGGGAAGAGAAACCCAAATGGGGAGAAGCGTCCAGGAGAATCTGACCTCAGGAACTTAGGGCTTCGTCTCTGCAATTGTCCTTTCTAAGCGAGAGGGCAGAGGAAGTTAAAACTCTGGTGACCAAACTTGATATTGCCTGTCTTTGAAAGAGCATGAGAGAAGCTTCACTTTTGTTCCAACATGCTGAAAGGAGGCAGTTAGAACAGGGAAAGATGGCAACTCAGAGGGAAGTAGAAAATTAGTCCATTAGCACCTGCCCCTTTGATTAGCTACATGAAGGTATTCTAAGAAGGAATTGGAGGAGTCTGTCCTTCTGGAGGGAGGTGGTTTGTAACATGTTTACATGGACGTCTAGGTATGGGGGCCGGTGGCATCAGCACATGTATCTGGAGAGTCATAGTGGTGAGCTCTTGCCCCACAGTGACTATGGCATGGAGTTTGGCCATGAATCTTGGCTTTGTCACCTGCTTGGGTGAGTTGACCAAGTCTTGGTTTCCTTGGTAATAGTTCCCACTTCATAGGATTTGAGGATTAAACCAGGAATTGCATTTAGCACAGTCCCTAGAACAGTGGTTCTCAACCTGTGGGTTGCGACCCACAGGAACTGTATTAAAGGTTTATGGCCTTAGGAAGGTTGAGAACCACTGCCCTAGAACATACTACGGATGAAAAAATCCTTGGAGGATAGCTATGACTATAGTCATTCATTCTAAGAAAGGATGTAGGGAGGTTAGGTGAAGCATGATGAACAAAAGTGCATGGTGGTCAGGAAGTATTTGCAATCCTCAGGAGTTTGATTGTTTCTAAAGTGTTGAAGTGTTGTTGCTCTGCAAACACTTGTAATGAGAGAATCACTATATTTTATGATATTATTTATAGAAAGAGTGCTAAAATGACGTTGGCATCACTCACTCCTGTTTTCTCGAACACTAGTGTTTGGTAGTTTAGTGGGAAAGACCAGGGAAGTCATAAGGCGACATTTCCCAAAATATGTGGACAGAGCACGAGAAGATCCTTGAGAAATTCTTGTGCGATGTAGAGTGAAACTCTGTGAACTCTCCAAGTAAATTAAGCTGCTTCATTTTGCTAAACTCAGTACTGCATTTTTCAAACTCATTTGACTCATTTTCTGCATGTTATCTATTAACATCTCTGAAACACTTTGGGGGAAAGTTGATCCAAAGCAACACTATCCTCCTGGAAGAGTCTCTTGGAATTATAGAGCTAGAACCCAGGTGAAAGTACTAAGTTTTTTTTTTTTTTTTTTTTTTTTACCAATTTTATTTACATACTTTGTTTTTGTACTAGATCTGGAATGAAAACCCCCCAACCATAAAGGGATAGGGAAATCTCTGCAAATGACCTTGAAGAAAGGCCATACTATTTTTCTGTGTTGAGCAAAAATGACGGGCATTGCTCATTTTTGCTCAACACAGAAAATTAGTATGATGTCTATCAGAGCATCATTTGTGAGCACTTGGATATTGACTGAATGTTCGTGCCTGACATACATTTTGAAGCATGCAGAGTAAACATTTGGCAACGCCATAATAGTACTTGCTAAATGTTGGTGACTCATTTGCTGAGGGCAAATTACGATTCTTCAAGGAGAAAGTTAAAAGGCGATAAAGAGTGGCCTCGTGTAAGAGGAAGAGGTACACAGTGGCACCCGGCCACCTCCTAGGTTTCCCTGTTCCTGGAGGTAAGAAGTGCTTATGAAGGACAAGGAGTCTGATTATTTTCTCACTGAAAAAAGCAGAAAAAGCCTTACTTATTTTCAAGCTTCCTGGATTTGAAACTACAAGTGAGTGTTTGAAACAAGTGTTGAAACAATTTGGAGTGTTTTCATCAATGCCCAATTCATATACACATTGTTTTGTCAATTAGATTTTTTTTCCTCCAGGAAAAGTATGTTTTTAAAAGGTAGTTCATTCCCAAGCTAGGCCACAAAAACTGATTTCAGTTATATTTTCCCTAACCATTTACATCCTGGAAGTAGAAATGACGAGTTCCTTCCTTTATCCAGGCAACGAGTATTTCATGACTTCCAATATCCTGGGATGCAAAGAGGAAAAATGTCTGATTCTTACCCTCAAGTTGCTCATCTCGTGGGTTATATCAGACATAAACAAATAATTACCAGCTGAGCAGGTTTTGATAAGTGAAGGGGAAATAAAGTACAGTGGAAGCATTTCGGTGGGGATAAGAAAGCTTCATGGAGGTGGTATTTAAGTTTAGCCTCACAGAATGGGCAGAAATCTAAGGGGCAGGGAAAAAGGGGTGCGCCCTTGAGACAGAACGAAATTCCCTCTTAAAAACAATCCAGTGGGAGTCTGGCAAACAAACTCACTTCTCATGCCAGGGTCTTCTGAGATGAGATCTTTTCTAAGAGTCTGGCACAGCAGCTGTCTCCATCACTAGAATATGAGCAGCAGAACTGCAGTTAACCAGTCTTTGTGGTCCCAGAGAGAAATTGGTGCTTGCTGACTGCAGTGTGCTGAAGCAAAATTACAAGAGTGCATTAAAATCCTCTGTAAAGAAGGCTGAAGGCATTACAAAAATGTGTGGGCATCTTGGGCATTAATATTTGATTCACTATCTTTTAGTTGCATATGGCATATTTTGATGGAAGAGGTGTGTACAGATATAAATACAAGCAGGAGAACCAGCAGGGCGAGGGTGAGCTGTCAGTAAGACTCCTGGCTGGCGGGAGGGGCCCACAGACAGACACACACAGAAGCCATATCCATAAGTAAAAAGGATCAAGAGAACCTTTTGTTTGGTCTACTCCATTGTCTGTAAAAGAAAACTTTCACCCCTGCTCCGAAGGAGCTGGGAACTTCTTGCAATAAATGGTCATACCACGCCCAGTAAGGATGGCTGCAGCCCATTCCCCCTGTGTTCTTCACTGACATGGGTGACAAAAAAATACACATTTTCTATTCTAAAGGAGCTCAGAGTTTAGTAGCAGAACAGACACATAAATAGACAGTGGACATGAAAACAGCAAAATAAATGCTTGGGGAAGAAAGGAGGGAAGGGTGAGATCCTGCAGGTGCTCATTGTACGGCAAACTCTATTTCATTTCGTTGAAAATCCTTTTCTCTATTTCTGCTCACAAACCATCCACCGTGTTGGCCATCACCACCACACTTTCTCTTTCTCTGTTTCTGTTGTCCAGCTCAACCTGTTAGAGCAGCTTCCTTTGCTGGTGCACGAGAGGCTTTCTTCACTTCTTTCTATTGCCCGGGGTTTAATTCCAGTTCACAAAGCCCACTCAAGCTAGAGTAAGTAGAAAGAGGTTTATTACAAGCTATTAGGCATCTTATAGACTTTTGGGGGCAGAGAGAGAACAAAACATAGATACTGCACAATGGAAGTGGGTATCCAGGAAGAATACTCAATTATGCTATGAAACTGTCACAGAAAGTCCATAGTGGCAGCCACCTGTCACGTGAAACTTATGAACCACCTGAACACTGGAACTTCTGCTACAGCTGCTGCAGATGAACTTAACACCTTCATGGCTATAATCTCCTGAAAAGTTTCCCTCATTAAGTTTTTTTTCTTCTTCCAAGTCTCACCAGGTGAGTCTGCTTGCTAGTCACACGCAAGAGATGCTTGCAAAGGAAGAGTTTGGATTTGCCTTGGGAAAAGCAGAATGAATCACACAGAAAACTACCAAAATGGGGTTAACATTGGCAGCGCAAATGTCAGAAGTCTACTTCATCCTCACTCAGACATTTTGTCTTAAAAGGTTTGAGCACAAGTTTTGTGGGTTTCTTTTGTTTTTTGTTTTTGATACAGTCTTGCTCTGTTGCCCAGGCTGGAGTGCAGTGGCATCGTCATAGCTCAATGCACCCTTGAACTTTTGCACTGAAGCCACTTTCCCTCCTCAGCTTCCAGAGCAGCTGGGATTATGGGTACTTGACACTATGCCAGGCTAATTTAAAAAAAAAAAAAAATTAGAGGTAAGAGCTTTCTATGTTGCCCAGGCTGGTCTTGAACTCTTATTCTCAAGCAATCCTCCAGCCTTGGCCTCCCAAAGTGCTGGGATTGTAGGTTTTAGCCACCATGACTGGCCTGAGCATGGATTTAAAAAAAAATTTAATGGTATTCACAGATATGCCTGGTGAAGAATAACATTTCAATATCTTACCAGGTGTAATGTTCTGAATGTGTTCTCCCAAGTTCATGTGTTGGAAACTTAATCTCCCCTCTGGCTCATTCTTGACGCTGGGAGCCAGGGGAACAGGGAAAGTCCAGGCAGAACTAACAATAGTGTTGGGTGGTGGGGCCTAACCAGGCTTTCATGAATGGATTAATGCTACTGCAAAAAGGGCTTGCAGGGTTGGTTCACTCTCTTCCACGCTTCTGCCACATGAGGAAGCAGCAAGAAAGCCCTCAGCAGGTGCCGGCGCCTTGACCTCTGACTTCCCGGCCTCCAGCACAAGGAGAAAATAAATTTCTGTCCTTCATAACAAACATTGATTCAGAAGAGCAAAGGCCTCTGGACTTTCACTCTTCTCCCAACAATTGCCTGTCAGATCTTCAGACTGAGTATTTTTCAATGGGATTGGTTGACTTCTGATCTATGAACCTATCAGAATCTGATTGATATTTTCTCTCTCTAAATTCCTTATATATGTAAATTGGTCAACTCAGGTGTTTTCTTAGAGGAGACAAGATGTAAAGATTTTCCCATAAAATTCTTATCTTTGAAATTAGGATTGGGTCTAGAAGGAAGGGGGATAAATGCTTTTCATATTTGGAATCAAGATCTAAAGTTCTTAACTTTCTTTTTTCCTTCTATTATTTTCTATTCTCATTTTCATTTCTTTCTACCCCTCTCTTCTTTTTTTCTTTCCCTATCTCTTCTCCCCTTCCTTCCCTCTTACTTCCTTTTCCCTTCCTTATCTCTTTCCTTCCTTTCATTCCATCTTTCTTTTTTCTTCTCTAGTGGTTGTTTTGGGGATGGGGGTATAGTGGGGAGGATGGTCTTTTAAATCAGTGATTCTCAACTGGGAGTGATTCTACCTCTGAGAGGACACTGGGAAATGTTTGAAAATGTTTCATCACAGCTGGGAAGGGGTGCTATTGGCTCCCCCCAGGGTAAGATAGTGAGTTGAGGCCTATGATGCTTCTAGACATCCTGCAATGAACAGGACAGGCCCCCAGAGCAAAAATTACCCCCTCCTAAACATCAACAGCACTCAGAATGAGAAATCTTGCTTTAAATGTAGCTGACTCTATTTTATAAAAAATATAGCGAGTAGGGATTCCTAAGAAACTAAGATGTAGCATATATGTTTAAGATATGTATATTTTCCTTTACAATTTGGGAGTCTTGGGCATTGGGTCCAGGGTAAGAACACCTAGTAACTTCTTGTCCAGACAGAGAGAGACAAGAAGAGGCAGAGACTGAGAAAAGTGGAAAGGGCCTCTGAGGGAGAGCGACCAAGTCCTCTGGGTTTCCCTGAGGTTTCCTAGTGTTAGCGCTGGAAGGAAACAGAAAGGGAGCAGAGCTGGAGCTTGGAGTAGAAAGGGGGCCTCACTGTGTCCTGTGCCTCTCATTCTGCCCAGCACTAGACTGTTGGCTGGTCTTTTAATTTAATTCTTCATCTCCACAGGATCTGCCTCTGTTGGCAGCGATGATTATAGGTTAAACAGAAGAATTTATTAACACTGTGTATTTGAAAACTGTGTATTTGAAAGTTGTGAAAGACAAATCTATCTTTGGGTTTAGTTTTTCAAAGTATGTGTGTGGCAGATGGTGTACTAGGAAAAACAGATGTGAATAAAAATAACAATGGTGGGAATTTTCATCTAGGCATTTTACAGGGTGGGTGAGATTTTGTATTCTCTGGATTACTATGACAGATAGCTGTGATAGAGAGGTTTAAAGGATTGGAGATAAAATAATAAAGAGAACAAGGAAGTCTATAAATATTTGGTCTTACTGTAATTGAGATGGTTAACCATAAAGCAATGAAAGAAAACCCATAGAAAACATGGAGTGCACAGGTGGCAAAAATAGTTAAAACTTACTCAGTACAGGCCAGGAAATGAAGATGATAATTTTTAGTACTGGTTCTAATAACTCTATTGAATTGCGAACCAAAATGCCAGATGCCATCACATGTACGATGTGAATATTAGTGCCCCAATTTATCCAGGTCACTTGACCATAAGTCGACAGTGCAAGAGTAAAATTGGCATCTAAAATTTATTTCCTTCCCTGATTACAAAATGGAAGAACTACCAGCCGGGTTGTAACCTAACTAAATTGGTCAGTAAAACCAATCACAGTTTTACAGAGTTTGCACTAAAGCCAGGAAAGATAAACTATAACTCAACAGAAAATTTACCAACGTGCTAGAGTTAAATAAGAAAAAGAAGCTGCATAATAACAGCTGACCTTAACAAAATTGGATGGAAAAGTGAGATGCTCAGGCCTCTTGGGCTAAATATTTCCAGGGGCCCCTGGATAGTTTCTGTACAGCTGCAGGACTGGGCCCCACAACCCTCTTACCTCTTGGGGACCTTAAAAGCATTACCCAGAGGCTGGAAAACTTGAATCTAGTTCATTCAATTGAGTTCAAGACCTTGAACACCATAGAAATGCCACCTCTCTACTCCCAGTCTTCACTCCATATTTCTCTGGGGTGTCCTTTCCCTAAACTCCTATCTGCACCCCAGATCTTTGTCTCCATTTTCCCCATGGTGTCTCTGATACCTCAGCCTCTTCTCACAGTACTCCTGTCCCCCTTCTGGCCCTAAGAATAACCTATTTGTCATCTTATCTAGAGACATCACATCACCTGTCTGTATCACTCCAAATAAGTCTGCACCTTTCCTCTCCTGTGGCACCTGTCACTCACCACAGCATCTTTGATACAATTTCTCTCTATCCCCTAAACATTGCTCCTGTTTCGGAGCATACACCAATCTTGCTATATTTCCTTCTGTGCCCTGTTGTATAGCTAGTCTGTTGGAGAAAGTCGCAAACTGCTTATTTGTGTCAGTACAAATTCATAGCTTCTGTTATCCTTTGGGCCTTGAGATTCCCACCACTTATCTTCCTTTTCTGGTCAGCTCTTCCATGTCCCTTACCAGCTCTGTCCCCTCTCCAATGCCTGTCCTCTTAATGGGAAGAACACCCTACTTTAACACACTATTTAAGCTACCTTAAATCATGTATGGAACATAATAGTGTTTATATATAAATAAAGAGGTTTGGTTTCCACTTACAAGAAGGTAGAGATTTTGCATCAGTCAGGAGCTCCATAATTTCCTGTCTCCTCCATGTCTACAAACTTATTTACATCTGCAGCACTCTCTGGAACCCAAGGCGGCATTATCCTCCCTGATCTATTCCTCCCGACTCCCCTGGAGCCTTGCTCCATCAACCATCTCCCTTTTCTATTTTGTTTTCAGTTTCCTTCTCTCTTGTGGTTCCTTCCCTTAGCCTAAAATGTGGTGAAGTTCTTACATTCGAGCAAAACCTGATCAAAATCTTCCTTTTATTCTAAAGTGCTTTCATGTGTTTTAGACAGTCTCTCGTTTCCCTACCATAGCTCAGACTTTGTATGCCCTAACACCTCGTTTGCTAAACCCACTGCAAGCTGTGGTGGCTGTTGACACCATGCTCACTAAAGTCACTGTGGGGAATAGTCTGTCCTTGTCTGATGTCAGCCTCTCCATGCTACTTGACATTTGGGGACCGACTTCTATTTTTAAGGCTCCAGCTTCGCCTTCTGCGATGTGATAAGATAATCTGAATATTCTGAGCAATAGCACACCTCTCTGCACACGATCGTTCCCTCTTCTTGGAATGCCTCTCTCTCCATTCCTGTCTGCCTTCTCTATCCGGAAAAAATCTTTTATCTTGCAATTCTAGCATCGATGTCACCTCCTCTGAGCTACTGCTCATTTCTTCATATAAACTTGTTGTTACTGAGTTAACCTTAGCTGAAGATTTCTTTCTGCAAGTTGGGCTTCCAAAATAATCTTTTACTCATGGAGTCTCTTATTTTAAATCAGAAAGAGAAAAATAGAGGAAATTCTGAGTCTTTCTCATTACTAATAAAACCTCATTACACATATTTTTCTATTTGTATATGTTGGTACAGATGACACAGACTAACTAGTTATTCCTCTCTCTACCTTCTTCACCTTTTTAATCTTTCCCTTCCTTTTTAATGCATTTTTTGATTCGCATCAACTGGTGAATTAACATTGACTTCTAGCATTTAAACTGGCCTATTATAGAAGTATTTGCAAGGTTTGTTTCAAAACACAAACTAAATTTTTAATTTTCTTCAACCTGAGTTATAAAAGGGTCATTGGTTCTTTCCTTAACACACAGAATGATTTTTAAAAGGCATAGTTTTCCTGAAAGTAACATAAATGCCTATGTTTTGATATGAGTTTAGGTTCAAATATAAACATGCAATTATATTAGGCAACTCCTCCCCAATATCATCCTTTTGAAGGCCAACAATTAACTCTCGAATATGAATTACCGTCCCACACCACTGAATAACATTTCACCAAGCAACTAATGTTTTATTTTGATATATAAGTTTTCAGAGAAAAGAATTAACTAAGAAAAAGTGGATGATAATGACACTGAAGTCCTTTATCTACAACGGGCAAGATTGCTGCAGCTGGGGCTCTGGACTACCTCGTGCCTCATCTGTTGCTTACACGTCAATGACACTGGCGTCGCTGATGCCTCTGTGCTCCAATCCCATGTAGATTGATGGCAAAAACAGTTCTGGACAATATGGCTTTTAGATGTGGCCTGTCTAGACACAGTTGAGATTACTGGAAACCTGTCTCTTTTCTTTATTTCATGGATATGTTACCCTTTTGCACTTAAACCTCAGACTCTAAAGGGACAGACAAATCTTTCCAGCTTTGATATTTCACAGGATGACGGGTTTTGTTTTGTGTTTTTATAGTTAGCTACATTTGGTCCTACTCTCTTCTCCTCTGTCCTTGTGAGTTAGTGGGCTAGATTTACCCAGGTGGCTGTGAAGGGTACGCTGAGTATTTTGCACATAATCATGTGTACTAGGAATAATACTTTTGAAGCAGCTCTCTTTAATGAAAGATTTCTTCATCCAAACACTTCCCACCCACCATTGTGGTTGGGGCAGGAGTATGTAATTTGAATGCTACCCGGGAAAGGAGGAGGGTAGGCTGTGGGAGTGCTCTGTCCTAACAGGAAGAGTGTGGAGAAAGCTCACTGCTCCTGGCTCCAGGGTCACTGTGGGAGAATGAGGGGCTCAGGGGTACACTGGAGGAGTCAGCATGCTCTCAAGGGCCCCCTAAGTGAGGACCCCCCCAAGTGTGCAGTGGAGGATGCTGTGTAGACCTAAAGCTCTGCCTTCTCTCTCTAGTTGGGTCTTATCATGTACTCAAATGCTGTTTTGAGGAAGAGCGGGAGGAAATCTGAAATACTGAACCCTGACCCAATAAGATGACTGGGTTACCTTAGGCAACTGTTGAAACTATAATGGTCCATCTGAGTTCGCTAGAAGGGACCAAAATGAACCACTCTTAACTCTGTAGCCTGAGATGCTACAGGCTTGGGAGGAGGAGTAGTTCAAATGTTAAAATAGAGAAATGACATTCTTTCTTCACACATATGAGTGTATCTTGAGCGCACATGGCAGTCTGTTATGCACAGAGAAGGAGGCAGGCCTTTCTTTCCCGAAAGCTTTGTGTCTTGCATGTGGGTTGGGGGTATAGGACAGGAAGGCCTTGTTTGACAGTAAAATTGGTTAGCACACCCTGAAAGTGGAAAGTAATCCTGAGCATAGTAGAGTTTGGGAAAGTTCCTAGTGGGGGCAAGTCCCCGAGTGGCTGTTCTTTGGGGACTGACCCTGGCTAGGGAAGGTGTGGCGGCTTCTCTGGCCATTTTCTCTGCCGGGCTATAGAGAATGCTGTGGTTGACATCCTACCTCCGCACCACACTAGCTGGTTATTACAGCCAATGTAGTATTTTCAGTCTTATTGGCATCAGTTGGTTGAGGAGTAGATAAGCTTCTTTCCACTTATTGGAGCCAGTGAAAGTAAGAACATGTCTTCCTGGGAGCTTCTTGGAAAGAAATTTTTCCCTTGAGAGAGAGAAGTGACATGTTAACCTAGTGACCTGGATGACAAAGTGGAGAGTAAATAAAACAGGATTTCAAATGATCCAGGGTTGAACCACTGGATCAACTGACCCAGACGCCTACCTCACCCCTGGACTTCCCACAGGATGAGCTACTGCATTTCTTTACTGTATGAGTTTCTTGGAGGTGAGATTCAGTTGTTTGTGGTGCCAAGTAACTTGACAGACACATAAGCCATTGATAACAGCAATGGAATTATCTAGGGACAAACTAGTTTGATCATTGCTTTGATGCCAAGTATATATTCCAAAAGGAATTTGCTAAAAGTCTCTTCATAATGCTTCTAAGTCAATGAGAAATTTATGGCATGGGAATTCTGGATATCGGATCCCGTTCCTGATTCTTCTAGTAACTAGTAGCAAATATTGATTTCTCTAGATCTCTCTTTCCTCACCCGGGGAATGAAGGTGTTAGACATGAGTCTTATCAGTTCTTAAAAGTTTTAGTGTACACTTAAAAAGCATGTGGGAAAGAGGGATTAAAGGGTAGTTTGAGGGGCCCTCTTTAAAGATTCTGATTAATTTTAACAACTGCAATAGTAAAAATATTCTAATATAAAGTGGTACAAGGACCGCATTGAGGAAATTCTGAACTAGAGACACAGTACGATCTTTCCAAGCCAGCCTGGAGCCTGATGTGTCTTAGCCACGGACAGTTCTTGCCTGTCCCATGACTATACTTATTCTTCCCCCTTGGGAGGAAACCGTGGGCTCTAACAACAAAACATTGGGATGGCTGACCAAACACAGGGGGTTATAGACTGAAGCAGGAAAGAACCATAAGAGGTCAAGGCTGTTCACCTTCCTGCTTCTACCCTCTATCAGAAGTGCCCAAATTGGTATCTGCTTCTCTCCATAGAGATCTCAAGAATGTGATACCACATCTACACTTGGTGGTTGCTTCACGTAACTCATTTTAAGAAGACAGGTCAGGGAATCACATAGTCTGACTCACCATGTCTTCTCACTTGCTGATTTTCCTATCAGTCTAGTACGAGTGTCTGATTATAGAAGAATTAGTAAAAAAAAAATTAATAAAACACTTGAAACTGATATCCTGTGTACCATTTAATCATTGGGGATTCAAAGGGAATTCTTGACCTCATTACAAATAATGCTTGAACTGGCAAAATAAGGAGGGTTGGTTCAACTGAAATTCATAACGGACAGAATGCTAACTAATGGAACTTCATCCTGATAGCTGGTTTAATTTCCTCCTGCTGCAACTTAAGCTAATTTTCTCTTACATTCTTCTCTTTGGAGTGGGAATAACTGTGATTACCCTTCTATAATAATCTCTCATTCTTTTAAAGAGTTATTAACTTCCCCTTCAGACTTCACTTTTTAAGGCTTAAAAAATCCCACTTCTCTTAACCTTTCCTCATAAGTTTCATTTTTCAAACATTTTCATTATGTATCCTTGGATTCATTCCAACTGTTCCACATGTTTAAGCAGTGGTGTTGTAAATAGTACTAAAATAATAGCTCTGGTGTTGCAGGGTCCAGCTTCCGTGTACTTCTTTTGTAGAGAGAGGGCAGTGCAGTGGGAGTGTGGACTCTGGCGTCAAGCTGCCTGGGTTTGAATCCCAAGTCTGCCACTTTGGCAGAGTATTTAATTCCCCAGCCTCAGTTTCCTCACCTGTGAAATGTGTATAATAGTAGTGCCTTGCCTCATAGAGTTGTTAAGACGATTAAATGAGTCTAATTATGTAAAGAACTCACAATGGCACCTGGTGCAGAGCTATTGTCATCAAGGGCTAAGTCATGGAAAAAGAGAGAATAGAGAAAGAATGTGTTTAAAAATGGCAGTTTTATTCACACAGAGGCCAAGTTATATATAAATGTTTTAAGGATTGCCAGCTATGGAACAAGAATTGTTATTGTTTGGAGTGAAAATCTTAAATGTTGCATCTACTGACGCCCCAAAAAAGGGGCAGGACACCTGGGTTCCAGGCTCTTCTCTGTCAATTGTTAGCTATGTGCTTTTAGGAGGTTCCCTTAAATGTCCTGAAACTCAGCGTCATAGAGGATGTTGTTCCATAAAATAGGAATGACAACGATTCATGCACCTGAACTATATGAAAAGCATTTTCAGTCTCTTTCAAGCATCTGGTTTGTGGGTTTCTAATACTAAGGTTCAGTGAACAGGTGGTGTGAAGTTGGGATAAGAAAGTCACAAGTCATAACAAGTAAAAACCTACTGGAAAAAGAGAGGAAGAAAAGATGAAAATAAATGAGTGTCCTCTCTAATTGCCAGAATGCAATAATAGAGATTGAATCCAGGTTGGTTTTAAAAGCCTGATTTCCCCTCTGTTTTGGTAATGGTGCAGCGGTTGAGAGGGTAGGTGCTGCCATGGACTTAGATTTTGGCTATGGAATATTAGTCAGAGTTCTTATCTTCCTTGGGCCTCAAATGTTTTTTATCTGTAAAATGAGCATATTTATGCCTACTTTGCAGAAGTATGTAACAATGAAAACAAGATAATATGTGTGACGCACATAGCAGAGTGTCCCCTCACGGGCGCCCCAGAATGGTATCTTGTATGCTAGTTCTTTACCGGAAACAAAATAATTGTTCTTCTGGTTTTTCTGAGCACATGCATGTCCGAATGTTCTGTCTGGAGTACACCTATGAGAACCTCAGGTTTGGAGGAGAGGAGGTTCAAGTTATTAAGAATGAACAGATTGTAGCAATATTTTTCAACCTTCTTTATCTCATGGTACCTATAGTTAGACTTCCATGGCCCTCTTAAATTAACTTGATAAAAAAAAAAAAAAGAGCAAAGAAAAGAATATACTTACTGTGCTTTGAACTTCTTTTGAAAATAACCTAATGATCTTTAATCATTTTCCCAGCACCCCTAAGATCTTCTCACAGTGCATCAGTGTACCATGGCACACTGGTTGAAAATTATTGGGTTGTAGGATGGAAATGTCTCTTTTCCAAATTTGATCACATTCGCTTAGATGAAGTGTCAGTGGGGGTGGAGGGCAGACCCAGAGGAGGACTGAGGAGGGGGGTGCAAAATGCGAAGCCACATATGATAATGCAAACCACATTTCCTGGCTCCACCACTTAGTCCTTTCCCTTGGGAAATTGTTACTGGTATTTTGCCTTACTGTGAGTCTTGCACTTCCTGTTATGAACTGGTTAAGAAGATAATTAGAACAAGTTTATGGGAAATGGTAATGAAATGCACCTCACTATTCAGTAAGAGAGATTGAGACCTCTTGTTGTCATTTGGGAGAACAGTAAAAGCAAGTTGTTATTTTTTTAAATAACATTTATTACTTTTTATAGGATAAAGGAACACACTGTCTTATTTTAGAAATTTATGAAAAACACAGGAACATAAGGATTATTGAAATGACAAATTTTCCCACACCTCAGTAATACAATTATTGCTCACATGTTGTCAATTTTTCTTTCTTAATCTTTCTCTGTGATTTTTTTATGGTTTTATGCATATATTTTATATATAACATAAAATATTGAAACATTTTCTACTATGTATATTTAAATAAAATCTGCACTAAAATCTGTACATATATAAACATAAATGTAGTATATATACATAGCTAATTTTTCGTCCTGCTCTTAGTTATAGGGTAAACTTTTCTTTATATAATTACAGATTTTTAGAAAATACATATCATTTTGTGTTTATAAGATAACTTAGTTAGCCCAGATTGACATTTGTGTTATTTCTGTTTTGATGTTGTAAATAAAGCTGTAATAAGCATTTTTTCCCACATAAATTGCTAGGCATATCTTCTTTGGGATAAATTTCTCCCCAAATCTATTAAGATTCCCTGTAAGTTGCTAAGTTAACTTCTAGGAAGATATTCGCTTGTTGTTCACCAGGAATGAATGAGAATTCTCACTTCACTTCACTATCATCAAATTAATAATCTTTTTTTCATCTTTGTTAGTTTGCTTTTTATTTCTGTCATGTGTATATGTATTTTTTTAAATGGGTGAATTTGAAAGGATTTGTTATTTGTATTTCTTTAGTATAATTGCTATTAACTCTCTGACCATACATGGATGATTTGCTTTATTATATTGTGAATTTATATACACACTGGACTACGTGTGTTTGTGTGCATATGTATGTTAAGGTACACTGCCTGTTATAAATGTTGTAAACATTTCCCTCTAAATTTCATTGACATTTTGTTTATATTATTTGATGTTTTCAAATTTATTATGTTCAACTCTATCAATACTTTCTTAGTGTTTTTAATGCTTTCAAATTCCTGAGATCAATGTATTACTTTAAAAAGAAAATCAATTTTTATGATTTTTTTTATTTGTAAAATGAAATCGTTTGATCCATCTAGAATTTATTTTGGGGGAGGATATAAGATATTGTGCAAATGAATTATTTATTTTTTTGCTTAAACCTTAAGGTTTTTTTTCTTTTTCTTTTTTTTTTTTCCTTTTGGTAAGAAACAAAGATTTCCCTAAGCCAAGCAAAGACTACAGAAGCAAACCAATTTGTCTCCTGTCCACTGTAGGCCATGTGAGGAGGGGTAAAAAGAACATGTGACTGGCCCCTGGCTCTGGGGGTCTTCAACCACTGGCCAATGTTAGCAGAGCTGGCTATGTTTCCATATTAAGGGAGAGGCATTTGGACTCGTATGCTCTCAAGGTTCCTGGTAAAGTCATGGAGGCAACCATCTTCTGTTGATTGAATTTTAACTTGATTTAATTTAATTTCCTTGGCAATCACAGATGGTGTCATCCAGCAGCTAGAGGCTAAAAAGGGGCACTCTACAAACAAAATGAAAACATGTTGAGTTATAATCAAAAGCACAAGCAAATGGAAGCGAAAGTGTGACCATCGACAGGAAATTGCACGTGTATTCTCAGCGTAGCAAAGGCCTGGACTGCACACCGAGCACTTTGTGCAACTTTACACAGCAACAACCATGTCACTGGAAAAAGACTATTCTCGGAATTGGAATTTACTAGGATGGGCTCAAAAAACTTAAAAAATGCGGAAGAAAAAGTATTAGAGGGTTCTTAAGGAGTAGAATTGATACAGTCAAATGTATGTTTGCTTAGAAACAACAGAAAAAAGTCTTAGGGAAGAGTGCAATTTTATCTCAGTCCAAATCAGGATGAAAGACACACTTTGGCTTTGCTCTGGTGTTATCATATTAAAATGTTTATATATATATTTAATATAAAATAAAATATAGAAATATTTCATATAAAATATTTATTAGAAAAATTCCTATATTATGATTCTTGCTAATTTATATCTTCTGAAATGATAAGGCTGTCTGCTTCTGATGAAAAGATAAGATGGGCAGGACGTGTCTCATGTAGGCGGAAGGCACTCAGACCATGGAGTTTACAGGAGGGTCCAAGTGGAGGGATCAGCATCACCTCAGGACCTCTGCCTTCAGACGTGGTACTTATTCCGCCAGTTAACAGCCATTTCTTCTAATGAGTAGAAGCTCCCCGATAGTGCAGGCTAGCGATTTCTGGCCAGGGATCTATGTGTGTGTCACTTCTAATCTACCCACACAATGGGTGGAGGAAGCAGCCACGTTCCCCAGCGCTGGGAAATGACACTGAGCCCCCATGCCAGCTGCTGGGGTCACTTTTGTCACGGGCTGTAGAAGCTTAGGCCTGAGCCATTTTCTGATCCACACTGATACGATGATACTTTCTTTCTGTCTGTCTTTGCCGGAGATGTGGATGTTTCAAGCCATATTCAACGGGATATGAACCCACCATTGTTCATTTTTTTTTCCAATTCTGGCGAATAAATGGCATGCTTTCACAAAATTTGTTAAAACGCAGCCCCGATAAACGAGTAGATCTAAAGGTGTCTGTCAAATATCCCTTTTCAAAAATAGCAAACCAGCAGTTTGAAATGCTCAGATTGTACTATTTTCTATACCCTTGTAACAGGTCAGGTGCCAGAGCTTGATGAACGAGATAGAATCGCACAACGGGATCAAAGGGACAGCCAGCCCAGTTTATTTCCAGAGGAAAAGCTTGCCAGGCCACAAAGGAGAAAAAAGGACTCGGCTTGAAACCAATTCTTCCCTAAAGTACGAACGTCAGGGAAAAGCTGTCACCAGGGGCAGTTACATCCACGGCTATTGGTGCTCTGTGAGCCCGGCCTACTCACGTGGAAGTAAATTACTTGATGAACCGGGAGAATATCAGCAGTTCCTTTGGGTTAAAAGGAAATCTGCACCCAAACTGTATCTTTGAGAATTATCTGGATAATTCAGGTGAAACAGCCTTTTCTCCCTTCTGAATTATTTAAGCCATTGATTACATCCATCTGCTCCTCATCAGAGCCTTGAAGGGCCAAATGCCTTTTCAGCGCCTCCTTTTCTATCTGGCCCTTTTATGTGACTTCCTCCTGTCTGAATCGGGAGTTTTTGTGAATAATCACCCGCCAGCTGTCACCAGTTGGTTCTCCTTTCACCTGTTCTATTTGCAAATCTGAGCAATCCAAACCTGTTTGGGTAACATTCCCCAACGGGCTGAGAGGACACAAGTGGTTCTTCAGCTCTGCCATGATCCTATCATTAGCCACTTTCACATTGGTGATTAGTCTGTTCTTTGGGGTATGTGAAATTTAATTGATGGTGCAGATAGAATTTTATTCACTGGAGAGAGCTGATTACAGGGCTGCTTTTCATGACACGTGGCAATCCAGGAACCTTTTGTGTGAGTCTCCACATGTGGTGATTCTGGACAAAATGGTCATTTGTTTTCAAGTGCTTCACTCTAGTTTTTTCTCCAAAGCTTTTTTTTTTTTTTTTGGCTTGCTGGCTTTGGTCCTATCCTGTATGACTACTGGAGTGACTCACACTTAATAGGGCAAATGGAAAAGGGACAGGAACTGGCCCCTGGACAGGCCTGCTTGCTTCCTGGCAAGGTGGCCCCTTAGCTGGGCACAAGAATCCGGGGAAATCTGTGAGTTCACATGTTGAATGAATGAGCCCAGCTGGATACACTGGTGGATATGGCATTACAATGAAAGTATTTGTTTTAATTCAATTAAATATTTTAGCCAAGGTTCTAAGTCAGCTATGTTATGTATATACAAAAGGTCTCTATTCTTGAAATCCAAGCCTCTGGATTCGAGTGTTCTCTATGATAATTATTAGGACAAATCACATAAATTCTCTGAGCCACACATTCTGCATTCATAAAGTAGAAAGAATGGTTCCTGCCAGGCCTCCGTGGGCAGACGTGAAATTTGAATGAGACCCTGAAAATACTTAGGGGCTATAAACAAGCTGTCTAACAATATGACAGAGGGATGGATGCAAGGCTCAGAGCAGGAGTGGGGAAACTTTTCTTGTTGGAAGGCTGCATTAATTTAGCTACAGTCAAATAAGGTGACATTCAAGAAACTTCAATTACATGCACTTAATAATGTTCATTATTTTATAAAAATCTTAACTGCTGTGCACTTAATAATTTCAAAGAATGAAAACTATTTGTTAATTTTAAAGTTAACTAACCTTTTAACGGCTTCGTTATATCTGCTTTGCATCAGAAAGCATTTGAATATTTGAATGCAGCCTGGAGGTCCATAGTTTCATTGGGTCCTCTAGACGGGTAGCAGTCATTTGTGACTTTAAGGGTGTCTTGATCTGGGTTAGGTAGGAGAATGGAGATTCACAGCAGTAAGTGGTTGGAAAGCAGGAAAGCATTTTTCAGGCATGTTGCTGAAGATGTGGGTATTCTATTACATTTTTCTGTATTTCAGTCGGATCTTTCTTATCAGTAAGCAATGACTTTTAAATGTCGTCTACTAAGAGCTCAATCAGTTCCATCTGTAGTTCTTTAGGTGCCTTGGTGATATCAACTAGGTGAGGCTAAAATGCTAATTTGAGTGTGATGTAATGATTCTCAAAGTCAGTGAACCTTTCATTGTATTCTCCAATTAATAGGTGGATAGCTGCTCTGTATTCTTATTCACATGTATCATCTTTCTCATCAGTGATGTTTGCTAACTGGGGAAAATATTCATTCAAAATTTCTTTTGAAGAAGAAATGTTTTGCAAAAAGATAGCTTTTCTTGAAATGCTTGAACTTTTTTTTTTTTTTTTTGCCACATCGCATATATATCCTCTTTTACTTTGTAAAGAAATATTCAAGTCATTTTGATTTCACATTATATCATACAGAAGTGCTATATTCCTATAGAAATCTTTTAATAATTAATATTTGCTTATTCTGTTCTTCATAAGATGCAACTATCAATTCTCACAGAGATAAAATTTTGGCTAACACCTGTCCCTGGGATAGCCAACACATTTTCGAATGACATAGCATTCATAGCACTAAATTTCAGCATGTTATGAAACTGATGATATTGTGTGGCATTTACACAAATATAGTTAACAATACTTATAACTTGTTGCAAAGTGTCACTGAAAATAGTAGCTTTAGCACAGAGATTTTGCTGATGCAAAACACAATGAAAAGAAATGAGAGCATCTGAATCTATTTAATTTAATTTTTTACTTGTGCAATAAACCCTTCCTGTTTTTCTGTCATGGAAGATGCACCATGTTTACATACACTGACTAAATTTACCAAATTCCATCTAACTTTGCAGAATTTATCTTGAAAGATGTGGATATTCTATTACATTTTGCTGCATTTCAGTTGGATCTTTCTTATCAGTGAGCATGAAAACTATTGAAGATATCTATTCCCTGTGTTCTGTTTACAGTGCCCCAAACAGAGTAGCTGTTCAAAGAAAATGAAATCTTTTATGACCTGAATGTATAATAAAACCTGTGCAGAGTCAGTAGTATCAGATTATTCATCTAAAGTGATTGAATAATGTATGTTTTCCCTTCTGAAGGATTGTATGAAGTTGTTATGATAACGTAAAGGCTAATTCATGCTGCTGATCCCTTATGGTTCTCCTTGAAAGAGGCATTTGTTTGTAATGATTTCAGATCTCAGCATCCTACAAATTTGACAATGCATTCTTTCACAATTTCTATATCACTGAATGGTTTCCCCTTTTTCCAGAGTATGGAAGTGACTTTATAAATGGCTTCAGTGGCATTATTTCCTATTCGTATTTCTGCTTGAAAGAATTGTCATTGCCTTTGCTTTTCATCTTTTATTTTTGCAATACAACCTTTTGTGTCTTTCCCTCTAATTTAAGATATTTGTGATCCTTACGAGTGTTATAACATTGACGAGTGCTGAATTTCTGTAATGTTGATATTACAGTATCACAAAGCAAGCAAATCATCTTACCTTTAGCAGAAACAAGACAATATTGCAATTCCCAATCGTCATTAAGAAATATGTCTTCTCCCATCAGCCTTCTCTTGGTCTTCATTGACATGATGGGATGTTAAGCAGACAGAATTAACATATACCGTAGAGCTGTGCAACTATTCACAAATTGCACTTCAAACCAGAAACACAGTGTACCCTTGTCAAAAGCTGATAACAGACTGGTGTACTCGACTTCCATAAACTCTCTCCAACCAGCTTCATGTAGTAGTGGCACCAGCCAGGCAGGCGGAAGGTAGAACTAAATCTTGAGTGGAGCAGGCATCAACATAGTCCTTATGGCTTACTGACATTTTAATTGTGGCAGTCAATCTGCAGGATTAATTTTTTGGAAACTTATTTTTATTGATTGGTGTTTTAAATACATTCATTTTAAAATAAAATAAAAGTATAAAAGACGAAGAAAATGTCTGACTTAAAAATAAAAGGATTTGTTCTATAAAACATGGATTTGGTCAAAAGACTGCACTTAAGGACCTAGACAGCCACACGTGGCCTTAAGGCTGCAGGTTCCCCACCCCTGGTTTAGAGTAATAACAGCATGTATTGATTACATAGCAGGTGTCAGGCATTGTTCTATTTTATATCTAGTCACTCATTTGTCATCACAGCACTGTAAGATGTATACTATTATTGTTTATTCCACTTTCAGATGGAGACTCTAAGGCACAGAGAGGTAAGTAACTTTTCTTAGGTGGTGTAGCAGGAGGCAGCCTGGCTCTGGAGTTTGAGCTTTCAGCTTGTATATCTACACCACCTCTCTAGAAGCAGTGTGCACTGGTTAACAGTTGAGGGTCTTTGGTGAACTGACTGGTCTAACCAATGGAGGACTTCTCTAGCAGGGGACACCCAAAGCCTCAAACAGGTGGGACCCTGTGCATAGTAGCTGCCGCCGAGGTCAGTGTAGCTATGTGGGTGCCCTCTCACCTGCCCTCCCAGTGTCTCACCCACTGTTCAGGTGTTGCCAGGAGACTATTACACAACAATGTGAGGCTGTGTGGGAGGAGGAGAGCACAGACTTGGAATACTGTGGAGTCCTTCTCAAATTAGGACTCTGCCATGATTACTCATGCTCCCCATCCCCGTGGGAAGAAGGAGCTGGTACATCATCCTGGACCATATGTGGGGTTCATGCCACCTGTTTTGGTCTCCAGGAGTTCTATAGTGATTTTTTCTGATCAATTGCATGCCTGCTATTAGGAGCTTATGAGCTGAAATCCATAAGGCCCAATAATTGACTCTCCCTAGTCCATCTTTCTCAGCAGGAACAGACAAATCATCAGGAATTTTGAACATATGTCTCTTAAACCCATGTTCCTTTGATGCTTGCTATGCATGATGAAACTTCACATGACAAATCTTGAGATCCTGGCAGGATTCTCCTTGTTTGCCAATGAATTTTTATTTGGCTTTAGAGCAGTGGGAAGTGCAAATACGATTAGGCTTGAAAATTATTCAAGAATCATTTTAATGCTCCCAGGAGATTGCTCTGCTAACCCACATGGATTTCTCCTCCCTGTCAGGACTTAACCACTTCAGGGAAGCTTTTGATTAGAAAGATGTAAAATCTTTTAGATGGAGACCATTTGTGAACTGACGTGAGTTATTGAACGATGGCTCATATTTGCTTAATGTTTTAGAAGAACATAAAAAGATATTTGAGATTTTAAATTTCATATAATTGTCATCTGAAAATGTTGTTTGGTTTTCATTATGAAAGATTTTTAACCCATTATAAAAATTATAATAATAGCTCTAATCATTAGCCACCTTCTCTGTGTTAGATATTCTATATAACCTCTGCGATCTCTCCTAGCACTCTTTGCAATAATTATAGAGATTATAATTCTCATTTTACTTACAATAAAACTTTATGTGTCCTCTCATAGGAATTAAGTAATGTGCATAATCACAGTTGGTTACTGGTCAAGTTGGAATTCAAATCCTAGTTATGGTAACTCCAACCTCAAGCATCTCAGATGGACTGGTACCCTTGGAATGAAGGAGTGGGCTTGGAACCTTAGTCCCATCTTTCCTCTGACATCATTAGCCATTAACTCTGAAATCATAACATCAGCCTGTGCTTGGTCAAGTGTAGCTAGGAACAGCCAGGAATCTTAAAGGGCCTCAAGAGAGAATTCTTGGGAAGGAATCGGTTCCTTTTACTCCGGATGAATAAATAAGCAGGTATACAGCCTGTTTGGAGGGTCGGGTAGCAGGGCATAATGGTTAAGAGCTTGGGTTTTGGGATTACTCAGACCTGGTTCTAGGTTCCAGAGCTACTCAGCTTTGCCAATTTTGGATAGTTTCTTATCCTTTCTGAATTCAACTTTTCAGTTATAAATTGAGCATAATAATTGTATAAAATAGTTGATCAGACAAGGGATTATAGATTAAGCATTTAATGTCGGGCATGTGGTAGGCTAAATATTTCCATATATTATACTGTTATATATGGAGTTATTTCCTTTGCTCAAATTATAGCTTTACTCATATTTTTTCCTTATTTCTTTTATGCACCAAAGTCCCTTAGATAGTTAACTATTGGAAAGTTGTGTACCTTTGAAGAAGAGGAAGGTATATTTTAGATTAAAATCATTCATTAAGTCTATATCATGAAGTAATGGCTCAAGAATCAAGAATAAACATACAGGACTTTGTACTCCACACCCAGGGTTTTCTTTAGCACACGAAGGCAGAGTCTTATGGAGCCCTCTAGTCTGCTGATGCCACCAGTCTGATAACAAATATTTAAGCTTTGCTGATTGTGCTGAATACTTTATACACATTACCTGACTTAGTCTTCATTGTGGCCTGTGAGGTAGATTCCTCTGTAGAGATGAGGAAACTGAGGCTGGAAGAAATTAAGCAACGTTAGGTAGGATACATGAATGTGAACCCAAGATCCGAACTGTTTGTTTGTCTTCTATACTGAGATCTTATAGTGCTATACCCTCTGGTGCAATTCCTTCTGAAATCAATAAACCTATAAATCTGGGTAAGGAACCACCACTGACGTGACCATTGAGACCTCCACGACAGTCTCAGGCTGCTAGATCTGTGGCTTCTTCCGTGGTGTGGGACCAGGCTTCCTCTCTCAGATTGGAGCATGCAAAGCTATAGAGGGGCATGGTCTGTGGGCTGGAGCTCAGGGAATTCATTACTTGGAAATATGGGAAAACCTGTTCTCATATATGGAAGCAAATGTAGTAATATTGTGGAATGAGATGCTAAATATATATGAATGTTAAAGAATAAAAGGAGACTTTGACTACATTTTGGGATTTTTGATTCTGCGTTTGAATCCCAGGGATTCAAGCTTACTGGTGACTATGGTCAGGGGCATGTTGGGGGAAAAATTTTGGATATCCTGACTCAGCCAGTACGCAGAGTCCACTTCCTGCTCTGGCAAATGAAGAACATTAAAAAAAAAAAAAGATCACTGAGCTGTGATTGCTTTTTGCAACTCGTTTCAGTGAGAAGCTGTTGGCCATTGATTAGCAGTGGGCACATTTTTCACAAAAGGCTTTGCCCTCCCCTTGGTCTGCTAATCCTGTTTGCAAGCATTTCCCCACAGAGATCACTACTTCCTCATAATGAATAAGCTTGCACTTGTGAGTTCAGACTGGAAAATTGCCACCAGATATTTATTAGCTCTGGATTAATGGACCAAGACTCAAACTTTCTAGTTAAAAGAACAAGACAATCCCTCAGGATTCAAGACTCATTTTATTTTATTTTATTTTATTTTATTTTATTTTATTTTATTTTATTTTATTTTATTTTATTTTATTTTATTTTATATTTTTTTATTTATTTTCATGAGCCAGCAAGAGTCATACTATTTATTTATTTATTTTTATTAAACCATAGCTGTGTACATTGATATGATCATGGGGCATCATACACTAGCTTCATAGACCGTTTGACACACTTTCATCACACTGGTCAACATAGCCTTCCTGGCTTTCTCTTAGTCATTGTGCTAAGACATTTACATTCTACATTTACCAAGTTTCACATGTACCCTTGTAAGATGCACTGCAGGTGTAATCCCACCGATCCCCCTCCCTCTACCTACCTCTCCCCTCCCTCCCCTCCCTTTCCCCCTTCCCCCTATTCTCAGGTTGTAACTGGGTTATAGCTTTCATGTGAAAGCCCTAATAACCAGAATCCATAGAGAACTCAAATGTATTAGCAAGAAAAGAACAAGGGATCCCATTGTAGGCGAGGAATTTGAAGAGAAACTTCTCTGAAGAAGACAGGCGCATGGCCTACAGGCATATGGAAAAATGCTCATCATCTTTAATCATTAGAGAAATGCAAATCAAAACTACTTTGAGATATCATCTAACTCCAGTGAGACTAGCCTATGTCACAAAATCCCAAGACCAGAAATGTTGGCGTGGATGTGGAGAAAAGGAAACACTTCTACACGGCTGGAGGGAATGCAAATTAATACATTCCTTTTGGAAAGATATATGGAGAACACTTAGAGAACTAAAATTAGATCTTCCATTCAATCCTGTAATTCCTCTACTGGGCATATACCCAGAAGTCTAAAAATCACATCATAACAAAGATATTTGTACCAGAATGTTTATCGCAGCCCTATTCATAATTACTAAGTCATGGAAAAAGCCCAAGTGCCCATCGATCCACAAATGGATTAATAAGTTGTGGTATATGTACACCATGGAATATTATGCAGCCTTAAAGAAAGATGGAGACTTTGCCTCTTTTATATTTACATGGATGGAGCTGGAAAATATTCTTCTTAGTAAAGTATCTCAAGAATGGAAGAAAAAGTACCCAATGTACTCAGCCCTACTATGAAACGAATCAAGACTCTTTTAAAAAAAAAAAAAAAAATCCCCATTCACTTGGCATTACCATTTCTTGCTGTCCTCTGTGTGTGTGTTTTTCCCCTTTCAATCCTCTTCCTTGCAGAGGTTCTGTTTTAAGATAAACACTGGAAAGGACTCATTTTTCCACCATTTTGGAACAGGGAACGTTGTTGACCCTGGTGTTCATGCGGCAGTCCTGGGAATTTTGAATGGGACTGGTTTTCCAGTAGAAGTTACTGGAGTATGTTAGGGGGAAGAAGACTACCATGGTCACTACCTCATGGGCATGAAGAGGCAAGAGGAGTGAAGGTGGGGAGGGTTGTGTGAACTGGCTGGGGAGTGCTGGCAGGCTGACCTGGGAGAGGAAGGCCACCCTTCAACTTGCTGCTCCAGACAGCTTTGCAGGGACCTCTGTGTGAAGCCCTGGGAGACAAAGTTTTGGTTCAGAAAGAGGATAAAGTTTTTAGAATGCTAAAAGAGGCTCAAAGTTAGAGTGGTTTCTTCATGCAGTCTTAGCTCTTCATTCTCAGGGGAAAAAGGGGGAGAGAGGGAGCAGTTTGCTTTCGTGTGTACTTGCTGTGAGTTGGGTCTTTGCTATTAATGGATGATCTCATTTTACCTTCTCAACACTATTGCAAACTCCCTGCTACTCTCTCATTGTACACAGAAGGGAAAGACTCTCTAAGAGCCACAGTTGGGCTGGTGGCTTGGTCTGCCTGACCAATGAGAGATAAACAGTTTCACTGGGTGAGAGGGAGGTGGCTGGATTAGGGGAAGATCATGTGGCTGGTGTTTCAGGTTTTTAAGACATACGGGTTAATTAGTTTGGTGAATTGAGGATATTGAGACTTGCCCATTGGCAGCTTAAATGACCCAGAATTGAAGGTTGTTCAGATTGGAGTGATTAAGTACCTGTGAGCCCAACTCGTCTATGTGAAGGCTGAGGCCAGCAAGAAAGATGCAGAGAATGATGAGGATTGTGGGGAGAAGGTACAGTCAGCATTCTGAAGCTTATGGGGTGAAGGGAAAGAAGTGGGTAGTGCTGGCTATAGAGGAGATAATATTGATATTTGTCAGAGAAACAATGATCTGGAAACTGCCTTAGGAGTTTAATAATAAGCTGTCTCCTTTCCACTAAAATCCTACACGTGAATTGTCTGAGTCATTGAGGCATAACAAAGAAGCAAAGACTAAACTTTTGTCCTTAAGTGTTCTGCATTCTGAGTGCGTAGACAAGTACCCATGCAGCCATGGTGGGGAGAGGCTGAAGTTTAGAGGAGTCTTTTGTACCTTTATGTTTGGGCCCTGAAAGAGATTGCTAAGGATCATAGATGGGTATTGAAATGAAGAATCCTTCAAAGAATCCATTTGATGGAAACGGCTTGAGCAATACCAGTGAAGGGGTGAGGGGACGGGCAAGACACGACCAAGGGTTGTCAATGAATGTCAGTGAACTGGAGGGGACTGAGTTAGTGAGTGCTGAGACCTCAAGGAGAGCCTTGAAACTTTCTCAAACGAATCTAGAAGATTGAACTGAATCCTGATTCTGAAGCAGTGGTCCCCAAATGAGGAAAAAAGATGAAAAGTCTTAGTCAAAGGATGAGTGTTCATCTAGGTGCAGTTTAAAGGAAAATTCATCTTCTCTTTCCTACTTTATGGTAGATGATTTTCAAATCTATCTTACGACTGCCACATTTCCATCACAACCATTATCAGCTATTTCTATGATACCTACTTTGCCAAATCCAATACCAGCACTGCCGTTGGTCCCCATGACCACTCCTTCCATGCCCTTATTATCCTCAGTGGCACTGCTATGTCCCAATACCCTTTCAAAACAAATACCCAAACTCCCTTCCTTTCTGCTTTTGACATTCAATGGTTTATTATTGGGTGTCAGGCCATGTGTTGAGGAAACCAAGTTGAATAGTCTTGTACTTGACAAGGAGGAGCTTGTGGGAGAGATGGAAACAATGTGGGGCGTGCACATGGTGTTGGTGACAGAAGCTGGATGAGCCTGTCTCTGAGGCTTCCCAGAAACATGTGCTCAACCAATTTCTATGACTGCACCTCATTTTAATCTTTAAGTTCTTACAACATCAAATAATGTATGATAAAGAGTCCCAAATCTATTTGGGATATATTGGAAATGGCATATATTTCCCATTACTGTTTCAAGACCCTTTATACTGAAGTTTCCCTCTGACCCCTCACTTTATGTGTTATCTAGCTGTTGGCATGGTTCCAGCTTGGGAAGGACCTTGGTGAGTACCTTTATGTACCTGACACCCCTCCCAGAGTATCTGCTGCCCTGCTCTCATCTAGGATAATGATTGTCTCTCATTTTTGGCATCTGTTTTGATTTCACCCTCCCGGCCCCATGAGAAGTTCCCTTCTTTACTGGCTACATTGCCTGCAATTGGTCAGTAGCCTTGTGTTTTCTTTTATTGAGGAATGATTTAAAACATCCCAAATAAAGGACATTTCTGTGCTCTTTTTATACTGCAAAGAAACATAGCTGTATCATCCAATGTCACTTTGGGAATATTTACATAGAAACCTCCTCCAGGAAGTGCCTGTTAGGAAAATGTTTGTCTATTTGATTAAGTGGTATATTTCCTTTTATCAGACAATGAGTATCCTTTACTCCCTTGTTTCCTTTCTGGAAGCTCAGACCTAACTAATGTTTAGCTGTACTAACTCTATTAACTAAAGCTTTGAATATAAATGTGTCCTCTTGTTCTCTGTACAAGGTATTTTAAAAATTTTAACATTCTTGTTTTATCTTTTTCATAGTGAAATGCCTCATCTTGCTTCATTCATTCAATGAATGTTTATTATACCATCCCCGTGTCCAGATCTTGGGGTAGATCTGAGAGGAAGGATGAGACTTGGTTTCTGCACAACAGGAATCATCATAATCAGAATCATAATTGCTAACTTTTATGTTGTGTCTGCTTTGTGACAAAATAATACTAGGTCATCATGAAATTAATAATATTGTATTAATGATATAAACAAGTGAAGCCCAAGTATGTTGAGAAGACAGGGGAGAATTCTACTAGCCATGCAGGAGGGCTGGAAAAGACTTCATTGTAAAGAAGTCATTTGGATCAACTTTCATAGGACAATAGATGTTTGTCATATGTGAAAGGGAGGGTGACAAGTATAAAGGCATGGAATCAGTGAGGGTCTGGCCCACTCAGGGAACAGGGAGACACTTGGGGTAGTTATGGCTAGTCTGTGTTAAGGTGACGGGCAAGAAATGACCCTGAAGAAGACCCAGAGACTCCAATAACTTGTAAACCAAGCTAAAGAATTTATCTGTGAGGAGTCATCAAAAAATTTTAAAATGGAGAGTAAATTAGGGGATTTTAAATTGCCATTCCCACAGCATTTAAGAGCAGAGGTTGGAGCAGGGAGAGGTGGCAGCAGGTGGTGGATGAAATAGTCCTGGCATTGGGACTTGAAAGAAGGGAAGGGATTCAAATCCATGATTAGGATAAGAATGGCAGGATTTGGGGTCTGATTAGATGTGGAAGATAAGAAGAAGGTTGGGGATAACTTCAAGCTTCCTTCATAATTGGCACTAAATAAATAAATGCTTGTTGAACAAGCTGATGAGATGGAGGTCGTTCACTAGAAAGAGATGGTTAGAACTGGCCGAGCTTAAGATGTCTTCTAGAAATCCGATGGGGAGATTTAAATGGTAGACTATAAGTGACAATGCTTCCAAAAGTAGTTTCCCTTTATTAACATATCCTTTGTATATTTCTGATTTTTTTCTTTTTTTTCTCTCTCCCTCTACCGTAATTGTACTTCATGTGGATGGAAATTAGGTATTTAAATTTCTCTTCTTTCTCTCAGCAGCACCTGGATAGTGGCAGTGGCAGCTATACAATAGTAGCTAACATTTATTTAGCCTGTAATATGTGCCCAGCATTGCTTTAAGTGTATATATGTAATAACTCATTCAATATTTCCAATAGCACCTTTGAGGCAGGTGCTATTATTATCCCCACTTTAACTAAAGGAAGTTAAATAAAAGTTAAATAGTTTGTCTGAGGTCACCCACTTCTTACAGCTGGAGCTGGCATTTAAAACTAGATAGTTTTCCTCCCAGAGTCCTTGCACTTTTCCCACCAGCTGAATTGCCTCTGCCAACCAGAACCAGGGGACTAGGTCTCTGAGAAGTCTGCAGGGGCCCACTCAGGAGTTCTGCTGACTTTATCTCAGTGACAAGTTTCTGTGAATGCTTCCAAAAGATGTTTTGTGGCAGTGAGATAGATATGAAAGATAAAAGGAATTGGAAAAAGCTTCAGAAGTGAGGCAATATGGTTTATTTTTTAAATTCTCTGTGGAGAGACAAGACATAGTTGTGGAATGAAATGTAGGCTAAGGGTAAATCGTACTTTTATTTTTTATAGAATAATGATATTTTAACGTTGGAGAGCCCTCATTGTTACAGGCAACAGTTTCATGTGATTAAGAAACAGAAGGCATGAAAAGGGAGTGTGTGAAGGAAAACACTCACGTAAGGGGAAGAAGTCCCAAATGAGCTGCCTGTGTAAACAGTTTACTTGGAAGCAGAGACAAGGTGTTGCCAGCTCATCAGAGGGGAGCGCTGAGTTAGTTTCTGCTTCACCGCATACAGAGGAGGCCCCAGGTAAGGCTAGGAAGGTTCCACCTTGGGAAACATGGATATAATGGCTGGGACATACTTAAAATACAGGACATTTCTTCTGAATCCCATTGGTCTATGAGGAAAGGAGGGCATAATAATTATTATGCTCAAAACTGGAAGTCAGAAACAGAAAGTCTTAAAAAAAGTTGTTCAGGGACTTGACGTGGAAACAGTTTACATTCCCCAATACTGAAAGGGCTAGTTTTAGAATCACTGTTTGGGAGTGACAGGAAGCTAGATTTTTAGCTACAGAACTCTCTACTACACAGTACTAACAGTAGGCAGACTACCCCAGGTAATGGGCTTTCTGTCGTCAGAACTGTGCAAACCAGGCTAGAGGACCAATGTCAGGATTCTTTATTTGTTTGATTTTTAAATATACTTTACACTTAAATATCTTTAATGTAAAGTACAGAGAGGTCGAGCAGTCAATGGTGGGGTTGAGATTCAAACCCATACAATATGGCTCCATCTTTTTATCTTTTAACTTCCATGCTGTGTTGCATTCCCAGGTGATCACAGAGAAGGATCTAAAAATATTAATGAGAGGAATAAAAACCACAGAAAGTAATTCTGTATGTGGTGTGTGCTTGAGCAAAAGGTTTTAAAAAGTGCCAATTCCCACCCTTTACTCCATGTACCTGATGTTGTTAATCACATGGCAATCTTATAAAATGCTCCATAGGGACATATTTCAAGTGTGTATATCACAAGTGAAATGCTTGCTTTTTCAGAAAAATGATTAAATAGGTTAGCTACTGTCTACAATGGTTTTGGGTTCCATTCTAGAATTTATTCATAAGTCAAGGTATGAGAATGCATTTCCCACATTAATTCATTTAATTTGCTCAGCAAATATGGAGAGCTTTCTACATGCCAAGAAATGTTCTAAGTATCAGGATTCAGTAAGTGAGCAAAACCACCAAATATCTCTGCCTGCATGAAGCTTAGCTTGAAAGGAGATAGGCGATAAATATTAAACACAACAAATAAAACGCTTCAGAGTATATTAGAAGATGATCCTTGATAGGAGTACTGAAGTGATCAGCATGGACTTCACTGAGAAGTGACAGTTGAATAAAGACCTGGGGGAAGAGAGGGAGCAGGGAGCATGCCAGTGCAAAGGCCCTGAGGTGGAAAGCATGCCTGGTGTGTTTGAGAAACATCAGGAGGGCCAGTGTGGCTGCGGCAGAGTGAATGAAAGGGGAAGTGGAAGGAGATGAGGTCAGAGAGACAGTGGGTCCAGATCAGTCAGGGTCTTGTGGAAGCCATTTTAAGGACATTTTTTACTCTGAGTGGTGTGAGGAGCCCTGAAAGGATTTTGAGCAGAAAAGTGACACAATCTCATTCTGGTTGCTATATAGAGAATAGACAGTTTGAAGTAAGGGTAGAAGGAGGTTGTTACAGCAATTCAGGAGAGATGATAGTGGTGCCAGCATGAGATCTTAGAAGTAGCCAGAGACTGGTCATACTGTGGCGACAACAGAATTTCCTGACAAGCTAGACCTTGGGTATGAGAGAAAAAAAGTGAAGAATGGTGCTAAGCAGGGAATGCAGTTGACTTTGATTGGGGCAGAGGAGAACTGTACAGACTGCTTTTAGATACTTTTAATTTTGATATATCTTATTAGATCAAGTAGGCGGGTGATCACTGAGTTGGGAATTCAGAAGAGGTCTAGAAGTTGTTGGCAACAGGTATTATATAAAGACGTGGGATTTATCACCAAGGAAGTGAGGGTGGATAGAGGATAGAAAATAGCAAAGTCACTTCAACATTAAAAGTTTGGGAGAACTGAGAAGGAGCCTTTAGTAAGTAGGAGGAAAACAAAGAAAGTAGCATTCTGGAAACCAAGTGAATATAGCATGGCAAGGAAGAGATGGTGATCAGCCATGTTAAATATCAGTGACAGCCAAATGACCACTGGATTTATCAACACGGAAGTCACTGGTGATTTTGACAAAATTATAGGGAGAAAATAATGTGTGATAGTAAGAAGGTCAGTCAGACTAACCTTTAATGCCTATGTACCATAGCACTTAACTGCTATTTACAACTATATTCATTATGGAAAATATACTTAGCTATACAATGAACGTGTGTGTGTTGACTGTCTACTGTGTGTTCACCATTCTGTGGAGAACCTCTGAGGGGGTTCGTAAGTTGTGTCTCGTAATAGGCCATACCAGGGAAACTAGGGGGGAGTCATGACTTAAATGAAAATGGAAAGCTACAAGAATATGAAATCTTATCAGTCTGGAGAAGGAAGGAAGCCAGTCTCAGCATTCCTAGATGTGAAGAGCAATGCCATTAGGAAGATGAGGAAGGCTAAAAATGTGTTTCCCTATCTTCTTGTTATTGGCATGTTTCTCCAAGGAAATATATTTGAGCAGTAGTAAATGGGCAAGATTAATAAAACATTTGGCCTCATGGAGGTGTATAAGTCACAACCAGCCTGTTGCTGTTTTCTTGGTGTGGGTAAGACCGCATGTTATACTTAGGGTTAGGGTAGTAAGACAGAAACAGAAAAACTAGGACAGACTCACAGGGGAAGGCAGGTACTTATGTGATTTCCCAGGACAGATTCCCAGCGGGAAGTCAGGCAGGTATTTAAGGCCCTGTTGGGAAACTCTGGTATTAGGCGAAAGCAACTAATTCTGAAAAATAAAGTGATTACAATAGTGCGTCAAGCACTTACTATGTAGCAGGCACTGAACTAAGTATTATATATATTTTATTCCTCAAATGCATTTAATATTCATGGCATTAATTCTATGAGGTAGATATCATGAATATTCCAATTTTCAAGTAAAGAAATGAGAGGATCAAATGACTTGTCCAAAGCCATAAACTATTGAATAGTAGAATGACTTGGGAAAACTTCAAACCCAAGTCATCTGATTTCATGTGATCTATAGTCTTACCTCCATACCAAACTATCTCCCACGAAATTGCCTGTGTTTTGGCTAGACTACCAACAATACACTGTCATAATACTAATTAAATATTCTAATATATCTTTCTTATATAGGCATATATTATTTTATTGTACTTTGCTTTATTGTCATTTGCAGACATTGTGTTTTTTTACAAATTAAAGGTTTGTGACAACTGTGTCTTAAGCCAATTTATTCACAGCATTTTTCAAAGAGCAAGTGCTCACTTTGTGTCTGTGTCACATTTTGGCCATTCTCACAATATTTTCAACATTTTCATTACTATGATATCTGTTAAGGGTGATCTGTGATCAGTGATATTTGATGTTATCACTGTGATTGTTTGTGGTGCCACAGACTAAAGCGATAAGCTTAACCAGTAAGTATTGTGTGTGTTCTGATTTCCCCAACTGGCCGTTCCTCTGTTGCTCTCTCTCTCCTCAGGCTTCTCTATTATCTGAGACACAACAATATTGAAATTAGACCAATTAATAACCATATGATGGTCTATAAGTATTCGAGTGAGAAGAAAAGTTGCATGATTCTCACTTTAAATCCAAAGCTAGTAATGGTTGAGTTAAATCCAAAGCTAGTGAGGAAGCATGCCAAAGGCCTTTTGGGTCAGTCAGCTAAGTTGTAAATGGAAAAGAAAAGTTTCTGAAGGAAATTAAAAGTGCTATGATTAAAAAAAATAACAAACGCAACAGCATTTTTCTGGTACGGAGAAAGTTTGAGTGGTCTAGATAGAAGATCAAACCAATACGACAGTCCCTTAAAGCAAGGTCTAATCCAGAGTAAGGTCCTAACTCTCTTCAACTCTGTGAAGGCTGAGAGAGATGAAGAAGCTACAGAAGAAAAGCTTGAATCCAGCACAGGTCGGTTCATGGAGTTTATGGGGAGAAGTCATCACCATAACAGAAAAGTACAAGGTGAAGCAGCGATTGCCAATGTGGAAGCTGCAGCAAGTGATCTAGAGATTTAGCTGAGATATTAATGATGGTGGCTATATTAAACAATGGATTTAAAGTTTCAAAGGATAGGCTAACTCTCTTTTCAGAGGCCGATTAAGCTGGTGACTTTAAATTGAAGCCAAAGCTCATTGAGCATCCTGAAAATTTTAGGGTCCTTAAGAATTATGCTAAATCTACTCTACTTGTGCCCTAATAAATAGAACAACAAAGCCTGGATGAAAACATGATTTATAGAAATATTCATTTACACAGCAGGGTTTACTGAATATTTTAAGCCTATTGTTGAGGCCTACTGCTCAGAAAAACATTTTCTTTCAAAATATTACTGTTCTACATCTATGGTGCATCTTAGAATGGGTACAGGCGATTGCACTAATGTACACAGCTATGATTTAACAATAAAAAAAAAGAAAATAAAATTTCAAGCAGTTTGAAAAAATATATATATATTATTGTTCTTTCACAATGCACCTAGTTACCTAAGAGCTCTGATGGGGATGTACAAGGAGATTATTGTTTTTATACCTGCTAACACAGTATCTATCCTGCAGCCTGTGTATCCATCAAGAAATAATTTTGACTTCACAGTGAAAGTTTCCTTAATGGTGGTGGATGCTCTTATTTTATAGCCAAATGGTGATTGTATTGCTGCAGAGGTGGCCACATCCACCCCAACAATACCAACATTTCATGATAAAACCTACAGTGTTATCTGGAACATTTTTCTTTGTAACTGAACTTGATGTGGTTATTGCTGAACTTTTCATGTGTATGCCCAATCACCTAGCACTTTAAATGCTGAGAACAGAAATAAATACCACATTCTCTAACAAAAGAAGAGGAAAAAAAAGTTTTCAGTTGTTTTTCTTTTGGAAAGGCCTGGGGTGAATTTTAAAATATAGCAAATCATTTTCTGTGAGCAACTCCAAAGTGAAATTGCAATGATTACTTGCTCAGTGAGTTAAATATCAATTGATTGTTTTTGTAACCAGCCTCTAATTGATCAAAAATTATGGGTTTCAATATCAGAAGGGAATATGATCTCTCTGGCTCTAAGCTGTGTTAATTTGGTCCACGTGGGGGACGAGGAAATTGGTAATTCCATGGAGAAAGAGTCTGCTTCTGAAAGTCAGCTCCAGAAGTTGCATAGGAATAAGTATGGGCAAGCAGGAGATTTGTGGAAGGAGATATTATCTTCTTTTGAAGGATAAATAGGAAGATCATGTTCTCCCATCGTCACAGTATGTACTAAGAGATGTTTTGGTGCTGTTCGCAATACAAAATTTTAGACCAAAGCCACAGAACAAAGACTAGTGGTATGGAAGTTTGCATGTTGTACTAGCTTCAAGAGCTTGGAAAAGTCACTTCATTTTTGCAACCCTCAGTTTCCTCAGACATAAAAGTGGTTTCTAACACATTAATAGGCAGCATTTGACAATTGCTTTCTTCATACCAGAAAGTATATGCATCACTTAGGTAATTCTTATAACCCAGGGAGGCAGATCATTTTCACCCTCATTTTAGTCATTTCAGTCCCAACTTTGATGTTCTTCCTGGCAGCTGGTTTAACTTCCAGAGGCTGTATGGGAAACAGCATAACTTAATCCCGAAGGGATTGGAGGGACCACAGATGATAAAGTTTTCCCATTTAAGTGCACGTCACCTTCCTGTCGCCTCAGTTGGATGCGTCAAGTGGAAGAACTTTGCATTCCAGTCCTTTGCATTTTTGTTTTGCTATTTGTGCTGAGATAGTTTATCTTTGACTTGGATAATAGCCATGGTGCAATTTCTTTTCAATGTGTACACAATCAACAAATGAGCTGAAGTTTAGAGATTGTAGCTTCCATCCAAATTCTGTTACCTTCTCTCTGCAGTTCAAGTGTTTACATTTTAACTTACAAATTGAGAAGTCTGCTTCCTTTAATTACTAAATAGATCTAGTGTAATATATTCTGTTTTCCACATTTAAATCTTTTAAACTAGAAACTGGGATACCAAAAAGCGTTGGCTCTTATAGTTATTTGTATAACCATCATCATGCATGTTTGAATATATTTTGAGTATCCCTTCATTCATACAGCCTATATTTATGATGTGCCTGTCAGTAAACAGGGCAGGACCTAGAGCTTATAAGAATTAGCAATACTAAGTGTAATAGTAATAGAGATAACTGCTAACATCAGTTGAGCTCTTGTGGTGACTGACACCAGGCTCAGTTTTTGGTACAAATTATCCAGTTTAATTTAATCCCCATAATGACCCTCTGAGATCCTGTTATTCATCACCCCATCTTACAGATGGGAAAGCTGAGCCTCTGAGAGGGGGTGTGATGTGTCTGTCCAGCTTCACACACGCTTATCCACACGAGCTCTTGTGATTCCCTGAGGTTCCTGATCCATTTTTAACTGTTTCTCACTTGCCTTTCTTTCCTATGCCCAGGTGCACCCAGGGTCTTTCCCCTCCCTACAATGCCCTGTATCCTCTCCTCCTCCCTCGTTACTCTCCCCGATCAGGGATTCTTGATCTTCAAATCTATTTTAGTCCTAGGTCGATGAACCAGAAAAAGAACTTGAGCAGCTCTCTGGATATCTTTGACCAGGCCAAAGGGCATCATCCTGCACCCAAATGTCTGGTTCATTTTTTACTGTTTTGACTGCTCTTTCTCCCCTGCCAATCGCCTTCCTTCCATCTCTCCCCCAGTCATTGTCTCCATCGTCTCTGTTCTCAAGTGAGGGACGTGGCTCGTGCTCCTCAGCTGATGTCCCCACTCCTGTTCACCTGAGGAGACTTCACTCCCCCTCTACAACTGTTAGGTCATATCCATCCTTGAGGACCTGCCTGCAATATCAATGCATTCTAGATTTTCCCTGGTTCTCCAATTTGGGTGCAATTTCTTTGAATCTTTAAGGTATTTTGCCCACATGTGACACCTCATAATAATAGTAGTGATGACGATAAAGAGAAGAAGGAGGAGTAGAAAGGGAGGAGGGGAGGATGAGGGGAAAGAGAAGGAGGAGGAGGAAGAGGAGGAAGGGGGTGGGTGGGACGGGGGAAAAGGAGAAAGAAAAGAAGAAAAAGAAGGAGAAGGAAGAGGATGTGGAGAGGGTGTGGAGAAAGGGAAGAAGGAGGAGGAGGAAGAGGAAGACCTCTGACACGCCATGCACGTCACATGCATTGTCTCACTACTCTGCACAGATGCCGCAGGGGTTACGTGATGCCACCACATGTTACAGATGAGACAACTAAGGTAGGAGAGCCCAGGAGTATGTCCATGTCCCACCCCGTTTGCAGGCAGTCCTGTCTGACTGTAGGAACTGGAATGTCTTTACCTTGGAGTCCCTTCAATGCCTCTTACAATGCCACATATCCAGAAAATTCTCAATGAATATTTTTTAATTGAGTGGAGCAGAGGTAATTAACCAATTAACAAATGAGTGCTATACCGACGATACCTAAGTGCAGGAGTTGTTTTCCGTGTTCTTTTTCCTGATCTTTCTCAATGGACTTTTCTGGTTTGGCAGAGATAATGCCACATGTTCATACAGGAAGACCACAAGTCTCACATCTGGTTTGAGTAAGGCCATGTGATACATTCTGCGTGATGGAATTTGGGTGCCTGTGAGGTGTACCATTCTCAGGCCTGGCTTTGTACTCACCTCTGGATCTCCGTCTGCCTCCAGCCTGTTCTCTCTCTTTCTGAATGTGAAGCATCAGGCAGAGAATCCTATAGTCTAGGAGAAGGCTGGATTGACTAACTAACTACGTGCAGCTGATGTCCCCTTGCCAGCCCTCTCAACCAATCTGCACAGGACTAGGCATGAAAGAGAAATATCTATTATTATGTGAAAAAGTACAGATTCCAGGATTATTATAGGAACTGCCATGACTTGTCCTGATTAATAATATACTTGATATGGAATCCAAGTATGTAGGAAGGCAAGGCTGCTGGCATAAATCTAGTTTTGAATGAAGCCTCCTAGACCCCAAGTGTGGCCAAGGTGGCTGGGTGTCAGTATTCTTGAAGCAGTTATCAGCTTACTGTGGTTTTGCAAAGGATGTCTGTCTTACTATCTCAGATCCTGACTTAGGGAAGAAGTCTAACAGAAGATTTTCCAAATGCCCTACTTAGTGGCATAAAATTTTTTCAGATAAAGAAACAACAACAACAGCAACAAAGCAACAAAAGACTCTTTGAAGGCTTTTTCCCTGGTTTGTCATTCTGCCCTTGTCTTCCCATATTAGATCTTTTTCTTTCCAAACTGTTTATGATGCTCGAAAATTCTCTATGGCTTCCCTGGATGGCTGCAATATCTAAAGATGTCCCTCACCTCTGGATTTATTACTAGGCCTCTCTGAGTGGGGTCAAAGGGCATCCCAAGCCCCATCTTCTGGGCCTCCTCCTTCCCTTATGTGCGCCATAACTCTCCTTTGCCATTTATTGACATTTGAGACACTTGATGTATGACTGCCTTTCTTTCCCTCCCCCCTCCGTACCCATGTCTTGGTTTCCAGGGACAGTGGGAATATATTATTTCAAGAGTGAGGACAGGGCCAACTTATTTAGGATCTGTGAGTGAATTACTGGATAGAATTGTGCATAGGTTGCCATTACATTTCAGACTTGAGGTTCGACGTAGTGTTGAACGCATCATTTAGACTCCAGACCCAGTCACATAAGAGTGGCATCAGGAATGAGCTGAAGACCCCCACTGTGCTGCTCCCTCACTCTTGGTGTGCTTGTTCCTCCACCTCTGAGGCAGGTGCCATCTCTGTGTTATGAAGAACCAAGACTCAGAGACTAATTGATCATGATCAGGGTAAAACTGAAAATGGAGCAAGGCATTTTGGCTCTTTCTCTTGCATGATGGTAAGCTTCCCCCTTTGATAAAAGACTATTTCTCAAAAAAAAAAAAAAAAAAAAAAGTGTTTATGTAAAGCACAAATTAGGAAATGCTTCAAAAGCAGATTAGATCTGAGATGTCTTACTTCCTTAGAAAATCCACTCGGCCTCCTTGCCCACAGTGACTGCAAACCCACACTGCTTGGGGACTTCTTCCTGAAGGCTGGCCCTGCTCATGGGAGGTCATAGGCTGGGTCAGCTGCACACCAGACCAGAAGGGGCTGCTGTGGACTCATGGGCCTTGAAGGCTTTAGCTTTTTTTATTCTGTTTTCAAATCAACCTTTAATTCTACAAAATGACTTAGAATATTGACTTTAAAAATCATTGGCTCCTGGGCTTTGGGGAGCTGTGATGATATCGGGAACAGAACAGCTTAGCTCTGTGGTTGCCAAACTCTGATCTTTGGAGGGTGCCGGTTCAAGATGGATTTTCTATGGTGCAGAGTAAATGAGAAAAAAAGGGCGATAGTGAGTTTTCTTAATAAAGCTATTTGTATTTAGTTTAAAGGCTGGCCCTTTGTTTTAAGATTATAATTTTTTTTTTTTTTTTACTTTTTTTTGGATGGTAAATAATACTGAGGATAGATTTTTTCTTTTTAATCTCTTAATTGGTAAAATAGAAATTTACAAACTCTCTCTATCAACTTAAGGAAGAGCATAGAGTATAATACTCAATATATACCAATAACAAAAGATTAACACACGTCATGTCAGCACCTCTTTTAATTGTAGAAGTCCAATGTGACTTGAGTATTAAATTTAATACAGTTTTTTCCTTTCTTAAAATGCATATAGATTTTTTTGGCACCCTTTGTGTGTATATATTATATATATATGTGTGTGTACACACACACACACACACACACAGACTCATGCATCATATAAGATAGTAGTCCCAGAAGATTATAATACTGTATTTTTACTGTACCTCTTCTATGTCTAAACATGTTTCAATACACAGATAGTTGCCATTATGTTACAGTTGCCTATGGAGCAATAGACATATATAGCCCGGTGGGGTTTGTGTATGTTTATCCTTTGAAGTTCAAACAAAGATGAAATCGTCTAACAATGCCTTTCTCAGAATATATCCTTATTGTTAAGCCATGTATGACTTTCTGTGTGTGTGTTTCTGTGTGTGGGTGTGTGCACACACACAGTACTGGCCCATGCCATCAAAAGTTTGGAAACTCTTACTTCAGCAGACATTTTTGCAGACATAGTAATTTTTGTCATTTGTCTCTCTCTCTGTGTTTTAGAGGACCAGAGCTGACCTTTTAAGGCTAGGTCACAGAAACTGAGTAGGGCAGTTTTTTTTTTTTTCAGTTTTTGGCCGGGGCTGGGTTTGAACCTGCCATCTCCAGTACATGGGGCCGGCGCCCTACTCCTTTGAGCCACAGGCGCCACCGGACAGTTAGTTTTTTTAACACACAGGAATAAATAAGTTTTTTGATTGTTGGGTATGGTTGATATTGGATCAATTTTATTTTTATACCTAACACAATATTTTAGTAAAGTAATTAATAAAGTATTGTTAAACAAGAAAGCAACATTTAGGGCCTTTATTAAATTTTATAAAGCACTAATAGTTGACAAATTTATGTAGATACCATTTACTAATAAATTATATCAGATACATTGAGTTAAATTATATTTATTTCTAAATTATATATATATATTTATTTTAATAAAAGACTTAAGACTAATTGTTAAGAATTGGTGGATTTACAATCAAGAAGGCACTAATCAGTTCCCTGCTGATTGTTGGAAATCTGAATAATAAAGTTGACTTGGGGAGCTAGATTCCATGATCACTCACTGTTGTTAAAATGAAACATCACTAACATGCACTGCTTTAAAGCTCATGTTGGTCCTTCTTGGTGACATACAGGGATAATCGGGAGCATTTTGGTCTTTATTTATTGGGGCTGCATAATCTAATTATCTCTCATTAGTCTAGAGCTGATTATTTCATTTATCTTTGTAAATGTGACAACAAAAGGCTCACTTTAATTAAGCAGATCAGCAATTAGCTCTTGTTTTATAGGAGTTTTAAACATCCCTGTACTAATAGCAGGCAGCATGATTATAATCAGAAGCCTAGGGAAGAATGGTGGCAGAGGACAGTTTGATTTAGAGCCCCATTTAAGTGAAAGCTGTGTCGGCAAAGTGGCTCTCCAATGACAGAGGTCTGGAAAGGGATAGCCAAACCAGAGGACAGACTGGAGAGGGCCAGGCCAAGACCTTCTCACCTCCATTACGATATAGGCAGTGGCTTCACTTCTTTTCGTAAAGAAAAAAAATTTATTCATTTGCAATAATAATTGTTGTTATTTATCAATCACCTATTATGCCCAAGGCTTTGCATCTATTACTTCAGCTATATTAATCCTTTTTTAGCTTCACAATAGTTCTTTGAGGTAGGGATTATTAACTTATCCCCATCTCACAGATGAGCCAAACTGAGGGTCAGAGAGATTAAGTCACTTGCCCATGTTTACACAGCTAAGGATTAGAATCCTCTTCTCATTTTGCTTCTTTGCAACTTGGTTTCTTTTCCTTCATTGCCCTCCTTGCTCCATGCCTTCCTCTTTTTCCCTCTCCCCCTTCCCTTCCTTTTCCCTCTCTTTTTCATTCATCTCCCTGTGATATTCCGAGCACACTGTACATGGAGCTGGAGATAGTAAGACGAGCAAGAAAAGGCCAGTACTCTTGAGAAATGTACAGTGTAATGGAGACAGACACACGAGCTGTGTAACCATTGCAGTGCCTGAGACATAGCTAGTGAGGACAAAGCGAGATGGAAAGGGTACATGTCTGGCTGCTAACTCAGGATATGTTAGACTGGACTGGCCTGGCCCTTTTCATTGCCACACATTGTGTTTCTCTCCTTTTTCTTAACCAAGAGCTGCATCTAACTGCCTAGAACTCTTCTGATTACCCATATTGGTTACACTGTAACATGTAATGCAAATGGGGCTCATTTTTATACAGAAGTCTGGCATAGTCTGTCATATGCTAACTTGCTAACTAGTCTCATTTAGTTCATCAAGAATAGTTGGAGGTAGGGCTGAGTACATTGGATACTTTTTCTTCCATTCTTTTTTTTTTTTTTTTAAATTAAATCATAGCTGCGTACATTGATATGATCAAGGGGCATCATACACTACTTCACAGACCATTTGACACATTTTCATCACAATAGTTAACACAGCCTTCCTGGCATTTATCCAGTTACTGTGCCAAGACATTTACATTCCACATTTACTAAGTTTCACATATACCCTGTAAGATGCCCCGCAGGTGTAATTC
>CAUYPK010114558.1:0-10301 GCA_963574355.1 Loris lydekkerianus
GCTATAACCCAACTATACCACAAGACTATGAGGAAAGGACCAAGGAAGGGGAAGGGAGGGGGGAGGTTTGGGTGGAGGGAGGGTGATGGGTTGGGCCACATCTATGGTGCATATTTTTATCTATAATTAAAAAAAAAAAAGTATTACAAATATAATGTAAAAGTATCAAAATACATTAACACATAATAAATTTAAAAATACTTATTCTTCTGGGACACACCCATGGAGTATATTACAAGGGTACAAGTGAAATCCATCACGTATGGAACATAAATGTCTTAACACAATAATTAAGTAAATGAGGTGAAAGCTATATTAATTAGTTTGATGTAAGCACTCCAAATTATATAAAAAATCAACACATTGTACCCCACAAATGCATAAATGTATTCATGATCTATGTGTATATGACTTCATAAAAGGAAAAAAAAACAAAAAACAAAAAACTATTTTCCCATGTAAGATAGTGTAGTTAGTGTTATGGGTTAAATATAAATACATAGATAAATATAAATCTATAGTTTATCCACACAAACATATATAGATTCCTATGCCCTATTATTTAGCATGGAACTATAGCAAAAAGCTTTCTGGGTAATCATATTTTTCCCTCTGGATAAATTTATATACCACACTGTCAAATTATTTATATTGCAATTTTTACCCAGACTTTTCCAAAGCAAGGTTTCACATGATACCAATCCATCAAGGTTCAATATCATTCTGTTATGTCAGCTTAAAGTCCCAAAACATGATTTTAAAACTAAGCACTTCCTCTGAGCAATAGTACAAAACAGAATAACCCCAAATAGCATGAAAGCTATTGATTGCTATTAGAGAAAGAAAACAAGGCTTTTCTTATTGTCATATAGAAATATCAATAAATAGAATTGTGTTACTGAATCATATCAAAGTAACAGGTAAGTGTATATCTGGTAAAAGTAATACCTTTGGGAAAAACATAATAACGTTTTTAAAAACTGTCATAAAATACACACTCATCAACACTACAGCAAGCATACATGACAAAATGGTCTTTCCTTACACTCAGAGGAGAAAGACATTTGCAGACCACAGGTCTTTCATGTTATAAAAAAAAAGGAAATTAAATTTCTTTGAAGAAAAAAATACTTAAAAAATAAAAGAATGATGGGAAGTAGGATGAAAAGAAAACATTTTGTTTTTATATGGTAAATACTTTTTTCACATAAAATTAGTTTGATAAATTTTCTGAAAGCTTTTTATCTAGCTATAAGAACTGTATCAGAACAACCAAAGATTGATCACAAGAATGCAGATTCAGGAAAAAATGTGCCTAAATTTCTATTTAAAAATTTAAATTGGCTATTTTTGATAATTTTTGATAATTTTATTTTCCATGATTTTGAAACCCAGTCAATTTAAAGACTGTAGTTTAATCATGAAAATACTGAATAAAAAATGAATTTACACATGTATTAAGGAATTTTTCTATGTTATTAAGAATAAGCTATATTTACCAAAAAAATTTAAATAGTTTAGCATAGAAAATCTATTTTGCAGAAGTAGTAATAAATTTAGGGATGAATAAAAACTTATGTTGAATTGCATATCAATTATTTGTTAGTAGAGTATTTCCTTAGATTTTATTTTGTAGTATTCTAATGGATGTATCTACTGTATTAGTATAAGTCTGAAAACTGTTCCTCATTGAAGTTAATGTTGCATCACGTAATTGTATCCTCAGAAATTCTGCTGTATATTGTCATTTTTAAAGAAAACTTCACTTTGAAATGCCTCCTTATTCTGAGGTGGTGGTCTATCCAAAGCAGACAAGTGAACTGATTTTTACTAGCATCTTTTATCATCCCTTTTTTGCAAATAGAATAACCTTCACTATATTCTCTAGGAAACAAAAGCTAACAATTCAGTTAGACAATGACACTTCTTAATATAAATATTTTTTTGTCTGTATCATATGTGAAAATTTACAATGTGACCATCAAGAGACTACTGGCTAACAAGTAGATCTAATGACTCAAAAATAAAATTGAATGAACTACAAATGCCCTAATTATATATTGCATTGGGCTGAAATGTTTGATAATATTCCCTGGGATTCAGATCAACTGAAAATTTTTGGTAGAAACAATCTTCCACTTACCTTAGAATTTCAATTCTCATTTAAGTGTCATCTACAAGCCAAGATTGGACTTGATTGTCTCCTACAGTGGTGCAGCCAATGTAGGAAAACACATACAAAAAGGGGCCAAAGAAACAAGAAGCAGGCACTGTGTGAGCAGAAATGTCTTTAGACAGCCTGAATTCAAGCCTGAATTCAGAAACTGTTGACTACACTAAACATACTCTTGTCTAGATCTAGATATGGGATTTGGACAGATTGGCAAGCAAGGGATTAGAATGGAAGAGATAATGAGAATTATGGCAATGCTGTTTTGACTATAAATGTTCATTAGTTGACATCATTACAAACATTCCACTACTATGTCCTTTGTGGTGTGTTTTAAAGAATGTCTTTCAGTGGTTCATTATGAGTCCAGGAAAATCAAATAGATAGCAAAATACTGCCTCTATGCTCCCCTTCCCTGCTTCCCAAGTGAGAATATAATTTTGAATGATTTGGAACTGATTTTCATCCTCCAGGTGAGCCTGCTGGGATGATTATAAATTCCGCCTATAATATTCAAACTGCTAGAGGAGTTTTATAGATTATGGCTGTGGATAGAATTAACTGTCCAGAGAACGTTATCTTTAATTTAGTGACCAAACTAGCCTCTAATTTATTTCTCAAATCTCTACTGGAATGAATATTTTTTAAAAAACAAAAGATCACTTGAGGTTTTTCTTCTTATAATATTTAAAATATTTGGTTCAAAGGGCAATGTTTTATAGCTATGGTATTACAGTCGAGTTATTTTACTATCACAAAATGCATTTAAAGCAAAGAATTAAGAGGAATTATTATATACTTATAGGTCTGATGCACCATTAATTGTATGCTGAATTAATTTATTCTTTTTGCTATTTTTCAAGCGTATCAATATTGAGCCTCCTGTATGTGTTTTTTATTAAGAATATATTAAAAGTAATTCATTTTTTGGACTCTGCATATCACCGAGAGACATTTTACCAGTTCTTACTGACAGAAAATGACTTCAATACAACTTAGCGATTCACAATACCTTGGCACTATGACAGCATAGACCAACCATCAACAACTTTGAGGAACAATCATCATGTTAAACCCAGTCCATAAAAAATTTACACTGGCATAGTTTTGTCCACAGTGTGGAGGTAATAATTTGGAGAATAAATAAATGTAATGGAAAATTAATTACTATGACATAGTGAGAAGGATATTAATGAACTTCGGACCTTTCCTTATGGAAAGTTCTGCTCTGTATACTCAACTTGAAACTTAGGTGAATTGAGATGCTTTCCAGTGAAGAAGTAAAATGGTGCTGAGCAAAGTACTAATGAGTTAAAATAATTTTTACCTTTGGTCCATTTGAGAATTACAGAGGTGTAAGAATATTGCTTTTTCTATATTTCACCACCAAGTGTCAGAGCATCCTAGTGACTCTGACTTACTTACTTTGAATTAATTATCATGAATTCCTGCTGATCAGACTTTGATCAATTATTATCCTAAGCACTTATGTAATCTAAAGGCTCTCATTCCTCAATTACGCCACCTAACACAAAGGTATAGTTAATTAGAACATTAATTCTGCCAAATAATATTCTTTATAATTTGGGAAAACAGTACCGAGTTGTCTTTAAGGTGCAGGTAGACCATGTGGCCTGAGAACATAATGGCCAGTATTTGAGTCACTTTTTCTCAAAATGTAGTCCTGGATACGAATATATTCCTTAAGCTAAAATTTAGAGGGGAAAAAAAACATATATAATTCAACTAATAAAAATTTAAGTGGATAGAATTTCTAAATTTTTAACTTTCTACCTAATAAATATCTGTTAATCTTAGGAAACTGCCTCTGTTTGCTAATAATGAGCCTTCACAAAATACCAGAAATATTTCAATGAAACAATGTAAGGATGTATCTCAAGAAACTAGAAAAGCAAGAACATATGAAACCCAAAATTATCAGAAGAAATAAAAATTATCAGAAGAGAATAAAACAAACTGGAGACTAAAATGAATAATACAGGGACCAACGAAAGTAAAAGTTGGCTCTTGGAAAGATAAACACAATGCATAGCTAAATAGACTAACCAAAAAGAGAGAAAACTCAAATAGAGTCAGAAATGATAAAAAAGGGGGCGTTACAATTGATAACACAGAATGCAAAACATTATCAAAGTTATTATGAACAAATACATGCCAGCAAACTGGAAAATTTAGAAGGATTTTGTTAAATTCTTATAAACATACAACCTACCAAGAGTGAATTAGAAAAAAATGGAAGAGCTGAGCATGATGAATAATAAATAGTGAGATGAAATCCTAGTAAAAGCTGGAACCAGAATGATTCACCCCAGAATTCTACCAAATGTTTTACCTATCCTCCTCAAATTATTACAAAAAATTCAAGAAAAGAGAATTTTTCCCATGCATTTCATGAGGCCAGCATTACCCTAATACCAAAACCCGAGAAGAAAATAACAACAAAAAATTACAAATAAATATACCTGATGAACATATATGCAAAAACTCTCAACAAAATATTAGCAAACCAAATCAAACAGCATATCAAAAAGATAATACTGGGATCAAGTGGAATTTATTCCAAAGATTCAAGGATGGTTTACCATATGCAAATCAATAAATGTGCACTGAAAAATAAAGGACAGAAGTTTAAGGGTCATCAGAATAGATGCAAAAACAAAAGGACGTGATAAAATTCAATACCCTTTCATGATAAAAATTCTCAACAAACTAGGTTTAGAAGAATCATACCTTGTATTAATAAAGACCGTATATGACAAAACCATAGCAACCATCATACTGATTGGGGAAAAGTTGAAAGCTTTTCCCAGAGTCTGAAACAAGACTAGAATTCCATTTTCATCATTCCTACATTCCTATTCAACATAGCACTGGGAGTCTTAGCTTCAGGAATCAGGAAAGAAAAAGAAATAAATGGCATCCAAATTTCAAAAGACGAATTAAAATAGTTGTCTTTGAAGAAAAAAGTATCCAAAAAAAAAAAAAAAAAAGGAATAAGAATAAAGTTAAAAAAAAAAAATTAGGAAGTTTGTGTTATTTATAACCAATTGTTCAATTTAGGTCATAACGTTGAGGATTTAAATTCACGTTGTTAGAACTGTGCTTCAAGAAAAACAATTTATCTATCTCAGAAGCTAAGCAGAGTTGGGCCTGGTTAGTACTTGGATGGGAGAAAAACAATTTATCTTATAATAGTTTTTGTAATGGTATTGAGAATTATTGAAGACCATTAAGAATAGTTATGGCATATGTATTGAGTGATCTAGGAATGGGGAACTCAAAAGGACAAAAGAATAAATAATGTACAAAGTTTTATGAAAACATCTGTGAAAGTGGGCAGTGCCTGTGGCTCAGTGGGTAGGTGCCAGCCCCATATACTGAGGGTGGTAGGTTCAAACCTGGCCCTGACCAGGGCCAGCTAAAACATCAGTGGCAACTCCAACAAAAAATTGCCGGGTGTTGTGGCAGGCACCTATAGTTCCAGCTACTTGGGCGGCTAAGGCAAGAGAATCACTTAAGCCCAAGAGTTGGAGGTTGCTGTGAGCTGTGACTCCATAGCACTCTATTAAAAAGAAAAAAAAAAAAAAGGAAAGAAAGAAAGAAAGAAAGAAAGAAAGAAAGAAAGAAAGAAAGAAAGAAAGAAAGAAAATATCTGTGACAGTGAGGAGTAGTGCGAATACTCATTTAAAGGGTGAGACATAAGTTAGCTTACATTTATAATAACAGCATAGTTCATATGTAACATACATAAAGTAAATATTGTGGCAACTACATTTCTTTTTTCCCCCCCTTTTTAAAATTAAGTCATAAAGAGGTAGATCATGTATACATTAATACATTTATGGGGTACAATGTGCTGAAATTTCATATTCAATTTGGAATGCTTACATTGTAATGGTTAATATAGTTCTCATCTTATTTACTTATTTATTGTGTTAAGACATTTATACTCTATACTTAATAAATCTGACATTTACCTTTGCAAAATGCACCATAGGGGTGATGCCACCATTCACCCTTTCTCCATCTGACCTCCTCTCTTCCCTCCCAAAACCCCCTCCTTCATCCTGGGCCATAGTTGTGATCTATTCTTTGTAGAAAGTGTGAGTGATTAAAAATTGGTTTCATAATAGTACTGAGTACACTGGATACTTTTTCCTCCATTCTTGAGATACCTTACTAAGTAGAATATATTCCAGCTCCAGCCATGTAAACATAAAAGAGGTAAAGTATCCATATTTTTTAAGGCTGCATAATATTCTATGGTGTACATATAGCACAATTTATTAATCCAGTCATGGGTCAATGGGCACTTGGGCTTCTTCCATGACTTGGTTATTATGAATTGAGCTGCAATGAACAATCTAGTGCAAATATCTTTGTTATACAGTGATTTTTGGCCTTTTGGTTATATACCTAGTAGAGGAATTGCAGGATCAAATGGCAGGTCTACCTTTAGATCCCTGAGTATTCGCCATACTTCTTTCCAAAAGGAATGTATTAGCTTGAATTTCCATTAGCAGTGAAGAAGTGTTCCCTTTTCTCCACATCCACGCCAACATCTGTAGTTTTGGGATTTTGTTATGTGAGCCACTCTTATAGGAGTTAGATGATATCTCAAAGTGATTTTGATTTGAAGTTCTCTGATGATTAAAGTTGATGAGCATTTTTTCATGTGTCTGTAGGCCGTGTGCCTATCTTTTTCAGAGAAGCTTCTGTTCAAGTCCCTTGCCCACAATGAAATGGGATTACTTGTTTTTTTCTTATTAATACATTTGAGTTTTTTGTGGATTCTGGTTATCAAACCTTTGTCAGAAACATAACCTGCAATTATCCTCTCCCATTATGAGAGCTGTCTGCTTGCTTTACTTACTGTTTTCTTGGCTGTGCAGATTTTTACTTTGATCACATCCCAGTAATGTATTTTTGGTGTTGCTTCAATTGCCCGTGTGTGTGTGTGTGTGTGTGGGGGGGGGGGAGGTCATCCTCATAAAGTATTCTTCCAGGCCAATTTCTTCAAGTGTTTCTCCTGCATTCTCTCCAAGAATATTTACATTTTCATGTCTTAAGTTTAAGTCTTTTATCCAGTGAGAGTCAATTTTTGTTAGTGGTGAAAGGTGTGGGTCCAATTTCAGTCTTCTATAAGTCACCAATCAGTTCTCCCAGCACCATTTGTTAAATAGGGAGTCTTTCCCCACTGAATGTTTTTGATAAGCTTATCATCAAAGCTGATGATAAATTGCTGGGTTCATCTCTTGGTTCTCAATTCAGTTCCATACATCTATCTCTCTATTTTTGTACCAGTACCATGCTGTTTTCATCATTATAGATTTATATTATAGTTTGAAGTCTGGTAGCTTGATTCCTCCTGATTTGTTTTTATTTCTGAGTAATGTCTTGGCTAGTTGAGGTTTTATTCTGTTTCCATATAAAATTAAGTACTATTTTTTCCAGACCTTTAAAGTGTGACAGTGGTGCTCTGATAGGGATTGCATTAAATTTGTATATTGCCTTGGGTAATATGTACATTTTAACAATGTTGATTCTTCCCAGCCATAAGCCTGGTATGTTTTTCCATTTGTTAATATTTTCAGCTATTTCTTTTCTCAGAGTTTCATAATTCTCTTTATAGAGATCTTTCACGTCCTTTGTTAGATAAATTCCCAAATATTTCATCTTTTTTGGCACTACTGTAAAAGGAATAGAGTCCTTAACTGTTTTCTTAGCTTGACTGTTTTTGGTATACATAAAAGCTATTGATTTGTGATCAGCTACTGTATCCTGATACTCTACTGTATTCCTTGACCACTTCTAAGAGTTTTGTAATTGACTTCCTGGGGTTTTCCAAGTATAAAATCATATCATCTTCAAAGAGTGAAAGTTTGATTTCCTCTGACCCTATTTGGATCTCTTGATTGCCTTCTCTTGCCTAATTGTGATAGCTAAGACTTCCATTACAATGTTAAAAAGCAGTGGAGACAATGGGCAGCCTTGCTGGTTCCTGATCTGAGTGACTATGCTTTCAATTTTATTCCATTCAATACGATATTGTCTGTGGGTTTTCTATAGACAGCCTTTATCAGTTTAAGAAAAGTCCTTTCTATACCTATTTTATTAGGTGTTCTGATCATAAAAGGATGCTGGATATTGTCAAAAACCTTTTCAGCATCTATTGAGAGACTCATGTGGTCTTTGTTTTTTAATTTGTTTATGTGATGGATTATATTTATAGATTTACATATATTGAACCAACCTTGAGACCCTGGGATAAAAACCACTTGCTCATGGTGTATAATTTGTTTGATGTGTTGTTGGATTCTATTTGCTAGGATCTTATTGAATATTTTTGCATCTATATTCATCAAGGATATTGGTCTATAATTTTCTTTTCTTGTTGAGTCTTTTCCTGGTTTGGGGATCAGAGTGATATTTGCTTCCTAGAATATGTTGGGAAGTATTCCTTCTTTTACTATATTTTGGAAAAGGTTAAGTAATATAGGTACTAGTTCCTCTTTAAAGGTTTTGTAGAATTCTGATGTGAAACTATCTGGTCCTGGACTCTTCTTTTTTGGGAGATTTCATATAGTTGATGCTATTTCAGTACTTGATACAGGTCTGTTCAGCATTTCCAATTCTTTCTGCCTAAGTCTAGGAAGGTGGCTTGCTTCCAAGTACTGGTCAATTTCTTTCAGATTTTCATATTTCTGAGAATAGAATCATTAAGGATTCATTGAATTTTATTTTTTTATTTTATTTATAATCAGCAGTTTATTATTTTTAAGTCTATCTCATAAACACAAACATAGTGAATTTACAGATTCTTTAAACAAAAGTTCTTATATCCTGATCCTAAAGCATCTTGTAATAGATTACAGTAAAAACAATGTTAAGGAAAAAAAGGTCTCCCGGTGATAGAAAACTTAAGAAAACAAAAAGCATTCCTATAAAGTTAACAATAAACACTGTAAAAAAAGTACCCCTCCCTTTTCTTTATTAAAAAAAAAAAAATCAGCAGCTCAAGTAATTTGTCAACTAATAAAAAGCATACATGAAGTAAAATATTACTTTTTAAAATATCTGACACCATAATGGGTATGTTCAAGTTTTTAAATATTTTAACTTTTTGATTACTTCAGTATTAAACACCCAGCTTTTCTCAGGAAGATGTTGTGAACCCAGGTATTGTTTTGGCTGATAAAAACCAATAATTTCTTTCTTTCTGTTTTCTTTCTTTCTTTCTCTCTGTTTTCTTTCTTTCTCTCTCTTTAGGCAGTGTTTTCAAGAACTTGATCTTTCTATGTCCATTTTTATTTTTATAACAACTTTCCTATTTGCTTATGTTCATGCAGAAAATATGAGGATAAACAGATTTAAAGAAAATAAAAATTATCCAGTATCATACCTTCTGCCTAATAATAAGATTATACACATTTCCTTCTAGTCTTTTTGTACATTTACACAGCATTTTAAAACAAGTACTATAAAATTTTTACATATTCTTTCTTTCATTTCATATTACAGGAGCAACCATTTCTTCAAGGCATCGAAATATTATGCAAAAAGGAATCTTGGGTTGGCTGATTCATTATCTACTGATTACTAATTAAAATTTACCCCCAATTGTTGAGTACTTGGATTATTTTAAATACTTGCCATTATAACACTATTATACACTCTTCTTCATACAAAATGTTTTGTATTTGATATATTTTTAAAGAGAAATTCCCAGGATGACCCAGCACAAAGTATATTAGGTATTTTTAAGCCATTTGATGCATTTTACCACATTGCCCTCCACAAATATTTTACCAGCTTATAGTCGTATCAATAACCAGAGTCCCATTTCTTCCTCATATTCCATGGGAAACATAGCAAACTGGATATCACCTATAAATAAACTTTTATTGTTGCAAATTTAATAGACAGAAGAATGGTATCTTCTTGGAGTTTTTTTTCTAAAATATAAAAACTTTCCCCACATTTACTGGTCATTTGCTTTTCTTCTGTATTCTGAAGCCATTCAGGTCCTTTAGAAGTATCTCATACACACATGTTGTCTTTCTTACCATAGGCAAGGGCATGAAAGCTGCATGTCTTTCCCATGTTTTTG
>CAUYPK010114561.1:0-26761 GCA_963574355.1 Loris lydekkerianus
AATGCCCAAAGTTCTCCACACTTTTGCTCAAGCTCTCCCCAAGGCAGCTCAACTGAGCGCCAAGTCCAAGAACACCAAAAAAGTTTACAGGTAAGGCCTTTCCAGTTTGCAGTCTCAGTGCTGCTTGTACTCACGGTTGCCGGCGTGATTAGGTCGATCAAACACACACAGGCACTTGCCAGTTTTCCAGTTTTTGTCCTCCTCCTGGGGTCCAGAAGTCCCTTGCTGGCTTTCTGTATCCTCAAAGGGATGATCATAGGCAGATCCCACCGGCCAGAGATGTCTGGAGTCTTGTCTCCACAGACTCGCCGTGCCCAGTTGCAGGGTAGCTGTTACTCAGCCGCCATCTTTAATCCAATCCTCAGATGACTAATTTCTAATAAAAGTGTTCAAGAATTATTATTTACTCAAATTGATAGTATGTTTAAATTTTTGATCTCTTCTTCACTGCTAATAATCTATTTATTAAAATACTTTTAGCTGGTGTGGTGGCTCATACTTTTAATCCTAGCACTCTGAGAAGCTGAGGTGGGTGGCTTGCTTGAGCTCAGGAATTTGAGAACAGGCTGAGCAAGAGTGAGACCCCATCTCTTTTAAAAATAGAAAAAACTAGTTGGGCATCATAGTGGGCATCTGTAGTATCAGCTACTTGGGAGGATGAGGCAAAAGGATCACCTAAGCCCAAGACTTGGAGGTTGCTTGGAGCTATGATGATGCCATGGCACTCTACCTTGGGTGACAGAATGAGACTGTCTAAAAATAAAATAAAATATTTTCTATAACCGTGCTCATGGAAGTAATAACAATCTTAATAATTACATGAAACAAGAATTTTTAATACTTAGAGCATTATGATATTAGGAAATACAACATTAAAAATTTTAATTTCTATAAACACATTTTTATTAACTAATGAGTGGTAATGAGATCAACAGAAGACTTCCAAGCATTAAAATGTATTAGGATATGCATCTGAAGGAAAAGCAAAAACAAACAAACAAAAAAACAAAAAAAACAAATAAAAGAAAGGAAAGGAAATATAAACATTTCTAAAGTTAAGAAAGAGCATGTTCATTGTTCATATACTATTAAATTGATAACAACACTGCCAAGTTAGAACTGTGAAGTGTCTGAGATTCTACCTTCCTTGCAACCTAGCAAGCTAGGCTGCAGTAGTTTCATGGATGCTGGTAGGACATGAGTCTTCTGGGTCAGAAACAAAAGACTTCATTATTCAGAATACAGAAGAGAGCATGAGCTTCATATTTGAGCTGGTTCCCCAGGCCTAATAAGGTTTATGATGTGATGGCTTTGTAAATGCATCTACTTGCCTAGGCTGAGCTGTGTTTCCCAGAATTCCCTTCCTAGTATATTTCTGGTTAGGGTGGGAGATGTTCAGGGTCAATGGAAGTTGCAGTCATTTGATGGTCCACACATTGTTACTGATCTACTGATTCACCTTGTTGGTGTGAGGCTTACAGGTATTTCACCTCCTCATGGATCCTCTTTTATGTTTTCTATCTTTTGGGGCCACGTGTGTGTGTTCACTCTATGATGGAGGAGCCTGGCTCCTGCAGGATACCCTCATCACTGGGGGCACAAGCAAGAAGAAGAAGTAATTATTTCCCAACAGGTGGCTTTCAAACCATAATGCAATCTAGATTCCATTGCATACATATAAAAGGAGGCTATAATTTTCATTTTAACATTCCAACATTTAAAATATCCTAAAAATCACATTCTTTACAACTATTTAAGCTTACGTATAAAATGTTTAAATGTCAATTTAAAAGTGTGCAAGGGGGTACATAGTTTTTTGAAATAATTTTAGAGGTTATGTGAGTGACAAAGTTTGAAGAGTCTTGGTTTATATAATAGAATGGTTTATAGGATGACCAAATACAAGCATGTGGATCTCTGTCTCCTCCCCCACACCCCCCGAGGCTCTCTGTGATATCTGGCATCACAATAGGGCTGGGGGAAGCCATAACTCCATCTTCTTCTTCAGTTTCAGAGAGAGATTGTGATGATTAATTTTATGTTAGTTTTAATTTTGATTGTGTTAAGGGATACCCAGATATATGGCTAAACATTATTTCTGGCTGTGTCTGTGAGGGTGTTTCCAGAAAAGATTAACATTTGAATTGGTGGAGTGAGGAAAGCAGATGGCCCTCCCCAATGTGGGCAGGCACCATCCTAAACTGATTAGGGTCTGAATAGAATAAAAAGATGAGGAAAGCAGAATCTATTTTCTACCTGACTACTTTCTCTGGGACATTACTCTTCTGCCCTTGGCACTCCTGGTTTTCAGGACTCCAGACTTAAACTAGAATCTTTTACCATCAGCTCTCTGGCTCTCAGGCCTTCAAACTATACCACCAGATTTCCTGGTTCTCCAGCTTGTAGATGGCAGATTGTGGGACTTTTCAGCAACTTAATTGGATCAGCCAATACATTATAATAAATCAATCTCTCTTTCTCTTTCCCTCTCTCTCTCTGTATATATGTGTATCTATATTTATAGATAGATAGTATAGATATAGACATATAATAAAGATTATATGAACCATCTATTGGTTATGTTTCTCTAGAGAACCCTGACTAATGCAGTTGCAATTGACCCTACATTTATGTGCACCCCAAATTCATATGTTGAAATATTAATCTTCAAACTGATGGTATTAGGAAGTGGGGCCTTTGGGAGGTGATTAGGTCACAAAGGTGGAGTCCTCATGAATGATATTAGTGCCCTTATGAAAGAGACCACAGAGAAATTCCTTGCCCCTTCTGCCATGGGAGGATCTAGTGAGAAGACGGCCATCTATGAACAAGGAAAAGGGCCCTCACCAGACATGGATCTGCTGGTACCTTGATGTTAGATTTCCCAGCTGCTAGGATGATAGTGAACAATAAATTTTGTTGTTTATATACAATCCAGTTTATAGTATTTTTGTTAAAGCAGCTTGAAAAAATTAAGACAATAGTGGTCCCTAGAATGTTACTTTAAGAAGAAAACAATTCAATATAAAGCTTCCTCATTTGAGTGATGAAAAACAGTACTAATGATGAAAAATATACTGTTAGGTGATGATTTTGATGATGAAAAAAGTTGCCTGAAAAGGATGCAGCCTTTTCAGTGCTGCCCTGGGTTGCAGTAACAGTAGTATGTAGCAGTTTTAAGGAGGGCAGTGTCCTAATACTTTAGGCAAAACACCTTAGAGCAGGTAATTTTTAAACAAGAGAAATTTATTACTCACAGATATGGATGCTGGGCAGTCCAACATCAAATTGCCAGCTGAAGGCTCTCTGCTTCCTAGATGGTGCCCTCTTACTGAGGTCTTCACATGATAAAGAGTCACAATAAACTCTCTCAGGTCTCTTTTATAAGGGAACTAATACCACTCATGAGAGCTCTGTTCCCATAACTTAATCATCTTCTAAAGTCCTCACCTCTGCATACTATTACATTGGGGATTATATTTCAACTTACAAATTTGGGGGGGACAGACATTTAGATCTTAGCAGCAGGTTTGCTAGCAGTGAGTGTGTCAATGAGCCTGCCCTAACCATATTCATTCCTGCAGAGTGTGTCCCAGGTGATGAACCAGAGGTGGACACTTGGTCAAGTGCGATAATGAGAATCTCTCTCCTGGGAGTCTGTAGCAAGAGAGGTGAAGTTAGAAAACAATACCTCAAGTTGCACTTCCTGCATGACTATGGGCAAGTCATTTAACTTTTATGACTTTCTACATCTCAAAAATAGTGAAACTAACAGGGTCATATGAGAATGAAACCCAGAAATGAATGTGGAATAAAAGTGGAACCTAATTTATGATTCATACCACTTTCTGCCCAAAGAAGCTGTTTTCCTGCATCTCTGTTCAGGGTTGTGTTGGAATATAGTCTTGTGCATTCAGCCCCATTGTACCTGCAGCAAATGTATTAACAAGATGTTGGAATGTAAGAGGCGCTGTTAGCCAGTTGGGTGATCAGTATGCTGAACTGTATATGGCAGTCAAGTACAACATGTGTGGTTCTTAGGTATTTGTGTTCCAGATCATGTTCTTAGATGGCATGTTTATGCATCAGTGTCTTTGAGTGCGTACTCATTTTAGTGATTTTATTTTCTTTCTTCTCATTGTCAGTTCACAGGACAATTTCTCTGAAACTTGGTAAGTGTGAGAAGGCAGCCAGACACACAGGTGCGTGATCTTTGGATTGGCTGTATCTCTGGCTCTCAGAAGGGAGAGAGGGAACTAAATACAGGCTCACTGGTATGTCAAACACCACACCCCTTCTCCTGTTGTTCAGACCTGGACATCTTGTAGGTAGGTACCACGAGTGATTTTAGCATTGGAGGATAAACTCTGCAAGGAGAATATTTTCCTCTTGCTCGTTTCTTTGAAAACAAAGGAAAGAAAAGAACTTTAAGAAGGTTTTAAGAACTCAAGTTTCTTACTTAAATTTTATTAAAAAAAACAAGACATTGGTTAACAGCTGATAGTATGTGGATACATGCTGAAATTCCTGAAAGATAAGCTTCTAAGTCCCACAAACATCCATATCAGTTTCTGAGAGGTGTTGAAACAAATGTAGGAATAAGGCAGAAAAGGAAGGTTGAGAGAGCCTGAGTGTAGCCGTTTTGACCAATACCCATTCAATTACCCTGAACAAGGAAATTGGTGTCCTGGGACCACCCAAAAGATGGATGACTTACTAAACTGGATGCCTTAAAAACTGCTGTGTCTATTATCGGTGATAGCAGTTCGTGATTAACGAACTGACGGCAAGATAAGGCTGGTCAGGTACAGCTATTCCCCAGCAGGGTTTTTTAACATTTAAAAACATTGCCATTGCCCCATAGGGGTCCACCTCTTGCTTGAGAAAGGACCCCTTTCTCTGTTTGTGGAGTAGGATCTGTCTGTCTCTGTCTCAATACACCTTCCTGTCACTAGTTGGCTCACACTTGAATTCTTTCCTTTGTGAAGCCAAGAACCCACTTGAAGAGTTTAGGGAGCTTTTCCCCTTCATTAGGGTACTCCCTAAATCAAAAGTACAGCAAATTGAGTGCATTAAAACAATAGAAACTTACTCTCTTACAGTTTTGAAGTCTAGTCATCTGAAATTAAAGGATTGGCACTCCCCTGAAAGCTTTAGGAGAGAATCCTTCCTTGCCTCTCAGCCTAGCTCTCAATGTTGCTGACAATCCTTAGTTTGTAGGCTCCTTATTCTAATTTCTGCCTCTGTCTTAACACGGTATTATCCATATGTGTTTCAGAGTCCAGATTGCCCTCTTCTTATAAAGATATTAGTTATATTGGATCAAGGTCTGCTCTACTCCAGTGTGGCTTCATCTTAATTTAACTAATAACATTTTTAATGACTATGATACTGTGATTTATTTTATAATAAAAAAATACAGATGCTCTTTGACTTACTATGGGGTTTCATCCCAATAAACTCCTCATAAATTGAAAATATTGTAAGTTGAAAATGCATTTACTATACTTAACCTATAGAACACCATAGCCTACCTTAAACATGCCCAGAACACTTATATTAGCCTATGGTTAGGCGAAATCATTGAACAGAAAGCCTTTTTTTTTTTTATTATTATTATAGATAAAAATATGCACCATAAAATTTTGAGTATTGTCAACCCAAAGAAAGAAACTGAGGGACAAAGTATATTTTTAAAGAGTTTCCTTGAGCCAAAATGAGGACATCTGCCAGGAAAACACTTTCAAGTAACCTTGGGAAGTGCTTCATTTGGCTTTTGTTACAACCAGGTTTTTAAAGGAAGAGGGGGGACAGGGAGCTGGTACAAAGTTGTTTGTAACAAGTTCTCGCTAGTTTACAGAAAAACTATTGATTAGCGATTGGCTGTATGTTGTTGGAGTATAGGGTATGAGTTATGCTGTCCAGAGTGTGGCATTGTTAGGTTCATTTATAGCTACTGGGCATTAGCCGGTCTAGAGCTTCAGGAGATGATTACTTAGCTCAAGGTGGGGTAGGGTAAGGTGTGACTATTGTCTCATTCCGATGCCTCTCTGGGCCTGATAACTTTAAGGGGGCTCGCATTCCCAGATAAAAAGTTTCTTCCTTTCTCACCACTCATGTAATTTATTGAATACTGAATGGTTGTATGGGTACTTGAAATACAGTTTCTGCTTTGTGCATATAATTGCATAATTTCATAAAGTAAAAAAATTATAAGTCAAACTATCACAAGTTGGACTTATCTACATATTAGGTTTTGTCAGTTTCCCAGCACACAGCACTGAAAATTGGAATCTCCAAAGTGATGGGTTTCTTTGTTGGGAGCTCAAGATTGCCTCAGGTTTAGGGCTGGTTGCCAGGGGAATCGACCACGTGGTTAGAAGGCTGGAACTCTCTCAGTCCCACCTGACCTCTAGGCAGGGGAGAGAGGCTGAAAGTTGAGCTGATCAGCAATGGACAAAAACTTAATCAATGATGCCCCTGTAACAGCCCCACAGGAAGGATTTGGGGGCAGATTCCAGGTTGCTGAACATGTGGAAGTTCTAGGAAGTTCTGGAAGCTCTGTATACTTTCCCCCATACCTTTTATATGGCTGTTCATTTGTATCCTTTGCGATATTTTTATAATAAATGGGTAAATGTGAGTAAAGTGTTCTGTGAGTTATTCTAGCAAATAAACCTAAGGAAGGAATCATGGGAACTCCAGTTATAGTCCATTAGTCAGAAGTACAGGTCACCATTGGTACTCATGGTTGGCTTCTGACATGGGGGACAGTCTTGTGGGACTGAGCCCTTAACATGTGGATTCTGAGATATCTCCAGGTAGATAGTGTCAGAATTGAATTGAATTCTAAGACACCCTGTTGGTGCCTACTTGGAGCATTTCTTGGTGCATGAGGGAAAACTCGCATACATTTTGGTCACAGGAGGTTCTGTGTTGTGTTGGGTGGGAGAATAGTAGAAATAGCTTGGTTTTTCATTTCTCTGACAATGATCTTATTTCCAAATAAGGTCACATTCTGAGATTCCAGGGGTCACAACTTTCACATATCTTTTTTAGGGAATACACTTGAACCCATGGAAAGTTCTAAGTGTTAAATGTTTGTCCAGGAGCTCTTCAGCCAGTAATTTCCCCAACAGCCAAGCCAGACACCCAGAGTCATGAGTTACTATTTTGAACATAAAATTTTATATTCTATACAGCTTTTGTTCTTGTTAATTCCCTGGAAAAAGCTAGGAAAGAGTTTCTCGGTAAAGAATGAAAAGTGGGCATTCAATTTAGGCACTTTTTTTTGTATCTAGAAGAGAAAGCTCTGATCTTGTAATGCACAGATTTTTTTTTTTTTTTTAATGGAAATATTTGGAGATTTAAAGTTCAATGATTACAGCCTGAGTGACTATGACTTTCTCTTGCTAATTCATTTAAGTTAGACTGGTATCTCCTATAAGAATTTAATTAGAGCTACTGCAATTCATTTTATTTTTTCCTCTACAGAGTATCGTTTAAAAGCAATTTGGGTTTGTACTTTTGCAAGCATCAAGATTTCTGGATCTTACGTTTAAAGCTGTGACTATTGATCTCAAAGATATTGTGTTTTCAAAACACACCCTTACTGAATTTTGTTTCTGGGCATTGAATATCTGGCAAGAAATAATTTGAAAAAATGTTCTTTATGTTTTTTGTTGGTTTGGCTTAGAAGAGAGGAATATTAACATAACCATTTAGCTATAATTATAAATACATCAAATGTGATGCAGCTTTAATTATCCAAGGCCAATGAAAATTTAAAACTTGAACAATGCTAATTTATATATGTTCATAAGTATAAGAGCACTTCTTACAGGAAAAAGCATGAAAAAGTTCCTCTTGGTGCCCTTTACCCCTCACCCCTTCAATAATATTCTTATTCGTTAAATCCTCTAATATCCCCAGAGGTGTTATTTTCTTGTTTTCCTTTACTTCTCTTAGACACTGAAACCCCCAATCTGCCTAAAATCCAACATGAGAAACTGTCTGAAAGCTTCATGTTATGTTTTTAGAATGGCAAAATGGTTGTTCTCCTATGTATTGTCAAGCAAAAATATCTCAACAAAGCTGATTTCTGACCCATCAATTGCTTATGAGCAAAACTTAACATGAGCATTTAAATAGTAGGAACTATGTTATACACAAATATATTAGAACTTTATAGTGGTTTAAAAATAGAAGCCTGTTGTCTTCAATATATAGCTCTTTACTTGGTTGCTTAAATCTCCCACATCTACATTCTCAAATATATACTTTAACTTTGCAGATAGGTAGTGAAGAATATGAAGCCTCCAAAAATACTCATGTACCAATATTGTTTCAGCTGGAGTCACCTTACTTCCCTTTGAATTCAGTGTGATTATCTATTTACTTTGTTATTAAATAACATGATGGAAGTGAATTTCTTATTTTTAGATATAAACTGTTAATGAAATGATAAATAACCTTTAACAAATCAGATTTACAAATCAATTGCATATTACTTCCTTTTATTTAGTCTCCCTGGGAGCTGTAGACCAAGAGCAATGAGATTTCTCAAATCAAGGAGACCCTGACAGGTGTCTTGGGTGTGAGTGCAGGTTTTCCTGGAGGCAGTTAAGAGCAGCTTCTTCTGATCCATTCTTCTGCCATTGTGATCCCAAAGCTACTTTTATCTACAATATTAGCATAATGCCAAATGCAATCATTGCTTGGGCTTTATATCGCTTATATCTGATTCCTAAGTATCACAACAATAATGAGGCATATCCTTAAATATTCGTTTGGGGGAAAGATTCTTTTTTAGTTATACAACACTCTATTCCCATATGATCAATTTACATACTTTGTTACTCAAACAAAACCCCGTGCCGGTAAAAAAAAACAAATTAAGGAGGAACACTTTTATCAATGTGATTAAAATCTGATTCGGGATGATTCATGGAATTGCCTGGCAACAAAGCACTTTGATTTTACGATACTAGGTACCATTTGATGATAGGAGGAAAATTCTCATTCGTCTGCTTAAAGATTTTCCACTGTTACTGCAAATGTTTAAGTGGGTTCCTCAGAAACATGTTGGAATTAAAAGCAACAATCAATTCCTTTTCAATTAGTGCCTTATTTAGAGAGCTTTTCTTTGGAAGGTTTTATTATTCAATACCATTGTAACCAATAATACAGTGATCATTATGAAAATTAGTATCAGAAGTGTTTATTAAAAGCATTTTCCTGGATTATAGATAGGGTCTGTTGCTGTGAGAAAGAAATATTAAAGAGTGTCTTAACAATACAAAAGCATTTGCATCATCTTCCATGTTGCTTTCCTAAGACATTCAGGAGTCATTTTTCTGAGCATTCAGCAGGAATTGAAGCTAGTGAAAAATGTTTTGATGGTAAGTACCACTACCCCGTAATTCCCATCTGCTTCTGTACAGGCCACTAAGATGATAATCCTTCCTCAATTTGTCATACAGAACCTTCTTGGTGTCCAATTGTGTGTGGGAATTGCTTCTAGGGAAGAGTAAAGGGAACATTGTTTTGGTGCCTACAGAGTGAATGGACTTCTGGATCGTTTCAAAAACACTGTTCTGTCACTTAATGCTGTGCCTCAGAGCTGCTCTTGAAGTACCCGCGCTGAGAACAGAGTGTGCGATCCCAACCTGCTTGTCTAATTGGAACGAATGAGAAATGAGTGTTCTTTTAATGATTTTTTTTATTAATCAAAAATTACTAAAACAGTAATTTTGTATTGCTTCTTTTTAATCATTAATTTTCAAACAATAAGAAAAATATAGTTGGTATTAAAATGACAGTGAACATAACCAGACCTGGTCTTAAATATCACCTCCGGAAAAAGCCTTTCCTGATGATTCTCTGTAAAGGCACATCCCACCCTCATTCAAATCACTCGCTCTTACCGGACACCACCTGAGAGCACCAGGTGCCTTTATTCCATTACCTGCCAGAGAGTGAGCTCTGTGGGGAGCTGGAGACCATGCCTACCTTGTTCCCTGCAGTATTCCCCACAGCTGGACCAGTTCCTGGCAGATAGTGTTAAATGGCCAATGAGATTGCGAGATGTGTATGGAGAAAGGGAAAATTGTGCTATAATAGCCTTGGATGTTGTTTACCCCTACCCTTATCACAATGTTAATTTTCATAGCCTTGTAATTTCCTGGGAATCCTCAGGGCTGTGTTATAAGGCGTGGAGAAGAAGGAAGTCCCAGCCAGCCACCCGTCTGTTTTCACTTGGGGACCATATGCGATCTTTGTGTATCAGAAGTTTAGCCATTCAATAAAAAGGTATCTTTTCCCCATATGTGTATGATAGCCTCTTTTACTTTTATAGGTAATCACAAATAACTTCTGTTTAAGAGCCTTGTTTTGATTTTGATTTTGGGTGCACATTTTCTCCTGGAATGTCACTAAATTTTAAAATTAGGTCTTTTGACTTCTTATGGGAGTTTTGTTTTTCGCTTTTTTCAGCTATGCATTTGATCTTATTTTCTTAACTAATGCCATTATTTTATGATAGTTGTACCTTTTCCTGAAACTAAAAAAATCAAATGTTTTTTCTCTCCCTGGTTATGTCCTTCCAGATTTTAAATATTACCTAGTTGTTCCATCTCAGATATTCTCTGCATCACTTTTTCTTTTTTTGCAGTTTTTGGCTGGGGCTGGGTTTGAACCCTCCACCTCCAGTATATTGGGCCGGTGCCCTACTCCTTTGAGCCACAGGTGCTGCCCCTCTGCGTCACTTTTTATTGCCCACTGTCTAGTCTAATTTATTTCTTTTTCTTTGGTATGCTAAAATCACTATTTCTATGAGACGATAACTTATTTAAAAAACCCACACATTTTTGCATTTTGTTCTGGTTGATTATTTTGCTGCAATATAGAAATCCAAAACACTCCTTACCACTGAAGAGTCTAATTTTGCTTTTTCCTCACTTTGATTAGGCATGTCCTTCCAGTCTTATTGCTAGTTAAAAGCTATGTCTGTGGTCCCTAAAATGCAGACTACATGGCTCCCTGAGTTACTTCCTGAGTCCATATTTCCACTAGGCATTATCTGTAGGCTGAATAAGTAATGTCTTCCATATGGATGGAGTACACATTTCTAATATGTAAAAAGACACTGAAGAGTAATAAAATTCAAATTAAGAGCAGTATCAAGTTCATACAAGGGTATTTTTATTTATTTTCTTAGTAAGAAGATAAATCAAAGTATAAATACTATCTTAAAAAGGTCTAATACATGTTCTAATGTTAAAAAGGGTTAATAAGGATTCTCACATTCACCTAAAGACAATCTATGTTCCTTCCCTCTTCTAGTAAGATTTATAACATGTGGTGTTATACACAATACACAATCCTAATCTAGTGTTTCCTCCTGGCCTTTCTTGCTTTAGAACATATACACAGAAGTGTCCCAGATGGTTTTAAAAATTACAGCACCTATTTACTTTAATAATATTTGTTCATTTATTTTGTTTATACATTCAAAAGTATGTGTAGTGCTTACACTGATGGGTTCTCTTCACTTCTCACAGTCAAGCATCCTCTGGGGAGAAATATAGACAACTCCCTCTCATACCCACCAACTGGGTGAGCTCTCCTGGGGAGCAGAGGGTGGTTTGACACCTCTGTTTTAAAATAGTTCCCTGAGAGATTCAAATGCATAGCAAGTGGGGAGAACCATCTGCTTGTTGTGGACCAGGCACTGCCCTGGGAGCCCAGCCTCACAAAACTGAATGAATTACACTTAGGAACCACCTCCTCGAAGCACCAGGTCTTGTGGAAATCCCACAGCAACTTCTCTTTGGGTCCAGTCAGCTCATCACCAAATGCACTGTAGTCTGAGATCCTGCAATAATTGCATAAAATGGTTTAGTTAATTGGGAAATGCCAGGCATAAGCATTTGATTCTTGGCCTTAAAAGCTCAGATGCCAGACTGTCTGGCTCTCAACGGCAGGCCTGGCAAGCCCAGCGCACCACGCCTGGCACAAAGATGTGAAGCCATAGAGGCTCGTGCTGAATGGGCAATTGAATAAAAGAGCAATGTTTGCTGTGAAGGAATTGTTTGCTAACTCTGAATTTTCAATTACTTAGTTATGGGGGAAAAACTGCCCAGAGGCAAAATTCCTGATTCACCGAAAATGATCACTCACAAACAAATAACAAGTTCTTACTATATCTCCCAAGTCTGTTCCATTTCAAGCATGTTATAGTCCTTACTGCTAAATATTTAAAATTGTTCTTAATTCCAAGTGGCATAAATTGGCTCTAGGCTTCTTCCTATGATTGCACTTTGAGATTCATTCTCTCTGTTATTGTTATTGTTCCACTTTATTTATATATTTTTTATTTCTTGTTTGGAAAGGCTAAGCAGACTTTGACTCTGCTACTTGCTTGCTGGATGACTTTGGGAAAGTTTTGCAGCTTGCATTTGCTCACCTGTATTATGGAAATAACATTTACCACTTCCTGTTTTAGGACAGGAGATCACATAGAAAACACATTTAGCATGATACACGGGACGTGCTGAATAAATGGAAGTTGCATCTAAATACACGCCAACATTCTCATTTTACAGATGAGGTAAATGTGACTGAGGATGTTTCAGCAAGATGTTCCAGGACGCTCAGCAGCCTAGGACCAGGTAGGTGCGTGAAGCGACGGGGGCAGAGATGAAGGCCCCAGGGAGGGGTTACTTTGATTATAGGAAATGTGGGACAATGGGAACAATAGTTCAGTGGCACGGATGTATACCTGCCATGTATAAATCTGTCACAGACTTCCTGAGGACAAATGGGAGGCTGTCTGCAGATAAAAATACTAGTGGAGAATAACTCTGATTGCTCCTTCCTTGAGGGCCTTTCCTGTGGGCTTTCAGATGGTGCTTAAATCTCTCAGCCTGCGTTCTGTGCAGGGAGCCATCCTAGCACCTCTACTTTTTCCTTGTATTTTTGTTCCTCTTGATTCAGTTTCTTTTTCTTACCTGCTTTCTCCTCTCTCTTTATCTGATGTGGCTGAGTGCCAGGTGGTACCCTGGCACTGCTCGGCTGGTCTCAGCTCATGGGAAGGACGAGACCGTCCTGGTCCCTGCACTGTGCCCTGTTCCCTTTGACTTCTAAGCTGTGTGTACGCAGAGCTGGCTGTGTGTTCCTGCAGTCAACTGTCCCTTGTTAGGAAATCTCCCTTGCAAACGTCTTTCCTGAGCTGATTCCCCTGATTTTGAGTGTTTCCCTAACAAAGGACAGCAGGGTGTTTGCTGTAGCTGCTCTGCATTTTTCCTAGAACACCAGAAGGAGCAGGCATTTGTTTGGCTTTTGCCAGGCTCTCTTTGTCTAAATTGTCTTATTTGGCTTGGCCTCTTGGCTTTAGTCTGTTAGAGTAGGGATGGAGGAAACTGGTTGGTTTATGAGCTTAAACCCAAGTGCATTGCCTTGTGCATTTCCAGAACAGAGATTTACATAAATATTTCTGCACCATCAGAGCTCTGGGAAGAGAGTTTCTGAGTTCCAGATGCAGGGCGTGATGTGGAAATCCCAGGTGGGGATCACCGTTCACTAACTCTTGGAGGGCCACCTAGAGAAAAGAAGTGATTCAGAATAATGACTCTGCAAACTGTAGACAAGAGACCCAGAAACCACCATTCTTTTGGCACTGTTTACAATTTGGGCAGGGAGCCACAGACACATTTTTGAGGTGAGGAGAACTGTGTTTTCTTTTTCATATTAATAAAAAAAATGCCTTTAGCATTTTCAGCATAAGCAATATTCATCTCTCAATTAGCATTAACAGCTAATCAGGGTGCAGCGGGGTGGCGGAGCTCTCCCCCTGAGCAGCAGGCAGCTTGTTTTATTTTTTCAATGCCACTTACAGATTATTTGAAAAATCTCCTTCAGAGACCAGTGTGCGGGGAGCCACCTACCCCCAGTCAGAATTTAAAATGATCCAAAATACAATATTAATGATTGATGCAGAAGCTCACAGTGTGGGGCTGGGGTTTAATTAGGTAAGCGCTGCAGCTGTTTTGGGTGGCGGCAACTTGATAGGACACAAAGCTGTTATGTGACTTCCCATCTCCGGGATATCTATTGAAGCGGAAACAGAAGCAAGCTAGTAGGAATTATCATGATGACATTTGTGTGTGTGTGCTGAAATGATAGTGGGGGAGGGAAAAGCATTTTGTAATTAAAAAGGTAGATTCAGATGGCCTATTCATTTGTTGATGAACTTAACACTCACAAAAATCAGGGAGTGCCAGCCAAGTCAAGCATGTGTCAAGAACTCACATGTGTGGCTGTTAGGGACTGTGCCATTTTGCAACGTACAAAACGCTCGTCTCAACCCCCATCCTTTGTCTTAAAAGCATCGAGTTGCCTCCGGCCCATGTCTTGCCCATGCAGACAAATGCCTGCAATATGTGGTTCTGAAACGGCTTTCTCTCCCTGAAAACTCGAGAAGAATTTAAATTGGGATCCTTTCCCTGAGTTCTACTTCACCGGGTCACAGGGAGTTGTCAATATTTGATCATCATAAGCGTCTGGAGCCTTTCGGTGTGTCAAGCTGGAAGACTAGACCACAGTGGAGTCTCCATCTACAGCGAAGCTTCAGCAGGTGTGTGTGACCTCTAGTCTTGTGCGTCAAGAGAGTAATTTATTGAAGTTCACTGTCAATTAAACGTACAAGGCTTCCAGAATGTATCCGTCCTGAATGAGGCTCAGCACTCTCCACCTTTAAAGTGATATTGTTAAATTGATTTTTAAAACATCCCTGTCCAATATAAATGACACCTGTCTAGGTGGTTAGCGTTGTAGCCATCTACATATCTATGACATAAATTCTCAATTGCTAATGGTCAATAATTATAAAATATGAAAAATTCTGCATGAATGCTAAATATATTATTTTGATTGTGTAGGTGAAGCCTAATGAACCTTCTCCTGATTGTTATAAATCATGTGCCTGGTCTTTTGTGAGGAGAGGAGAAATGAACGTTTGGGGAGGTGCGTCATTTCTCTTGGGTTTTTAAATCGTCATTCCTTGCACTGAGAAGGCAGTTATGTGCTGGTCTCTCCCTTCCTCTAGAGGTGCTGGAAGGTGTAGAACTAGGGATTAGAACGTTTGAAAAATTGAGTCCTGATTTGTCCATTTTCAAGTTATGTGATCCATCTTGTTTGGCTTGTTAACCTTTGAACCTCTCCTCATTTCAAAATCAAAACAATAGTACCTGCCCTACCCATCTGACAGATGATCCCATCTGACAGAACATGTCTTCAGTTTTGGACCTGAAACTGAGAATTCCTAATATTCTCAAATAAATTGTAATAAGTTGATAATAAATGAATGGTAGCTTTCTGTAAGACACTTCTCTGCAATCTATGCTGCAGAGGTAACTCTCTTTTGAATATTCCATTGAGTAAGCACAAAGGCGAAGTGTTTGGATTTTCAAGGCTTTTCCTAACAGTCATACTCTGACTGGTCCCTGCCTCTGGGGGGAGATGTGGAATGAGTGTAGGATTATTCATACAAAACAGAGATGCGGAAAATGAACATTTGTGCTGAATAAACGACAAGTCAAAACTTGGACCCAAGACTTCTGCTTCCAAGGTGAATGTTGCCTCCTTCACATTGATAGTCTCTGCAGACGGCATGGGAAAAAACGGAAAGGGGTGGTGGGCTATAAAGACACGTGCGATTAACTTTGGAATCGCAGGGTGCCGATGTCATCAGAGCAGGTAATCCATTAGAGACCATCAATGGGACCATGTGAGGTGAGCTGCAGATCACAGTTTTGCATCTACATGAGAGTTGTGGATGTTAAAAAAAAGGATAAGAACAGACTCCTTTTAGTTGCATGCAATAATGATTGCTGATCAGCTACAAGGGATGCTTTTATACTTGCTCCCTTGATAAAATAATTGATAAACATATAATTCCTTCATGTCATGTCGAACTGATGGTGATGGAAAAGCTGGCAGTGTTAAAGAATAGGGCTGTTGCAATGCTCCATCCAGGTTTGAAGGGTAGTGATGGATTAGAGTGCTTTAAACAGTACCCTGTACCCTAAAGGCAATCAATAGCATTCCTGATGATGGGAAAGCCTGGAGGTATGCTGAGTGAAACATAGGCATGAAGATTTTGGATAAAGGGAAGGGATGGAATGTAGGAAATACTACTACAAAGGCAATTCATAGGCAGTAAACACAGGGCTTGAAATGCTTAGATAAGCACTTGCGTTGTAGAATAATGGTAACTTTGCTGAATGATAACAGCAGTTACTTTTACTGAGTGGTGCTTATTCATCTTTTAATCTAGTGAATAGTTTTTCCCAGTTCTAGCTTGGATTCTCTTTCCTTTCTCTGCATTTCCCCTCCTTGGGACCCCATCTTATGAGGTTATGTTCACAGTTGAATAGCAATGGCCTAAATCAGACAATATCCCCGTATGCCTGAGCCACACACCCCTCTGAATACCCCACAGCACCATCTAAGTGCCTGTATCATATTGCGTGGCTGAAGCTGTTGACCCGATTTAGCTGCGCTAGAGAGAGGATATAATGGGAGAAGGGCAGACGGCCTATGGTCAAGGGATAAGGTGCCCCAACATTTAAAGGCTGTGGCCAGCAGGACCGAGTTGGCAGGTAAGATGAGGGCTGGAAACTATGTCAGTTGGATCGAGCAATATGAAGACCTTTGGTGACCTCAGCAAGGACTGCTGTGGTGAAATGAAAAGGGCGGGAATCAGATGTCTATGGATCAAAAGTGAGTGGGAGTTGAGGAGAGAAAACAGAAAGTGCACACAACTCTGCTGCTGAGAGTTATTTTAGAATCACTCTCATGTATTCCCTTGGAGTCACAGTGAAGACAAGCTGTGAAGGATTCCGTCCAGAAAGGCCTCCCATCCATCTGCAGCCAGTGTCTCTTCCAGAAATCGGTGTCTCTCCTGGGAACCAGCCCATCCTGTTGCCAGGCCCACCTGGTCTAGATTCCAGGAGCAGCTGGCTTCTTCCAGAGAGGCCCGAGTCCTCCAATCCATCAGAGACTTCAGGGTCCAGTTCTGTGGAAATTTCCGGGTCAGTTGTTTCCTGCATGATTCACCCACGTCTTTGGTCCAGATTGATAAGAGACCCTCCAGTCACCAACCTGACCCTGTGTCTGTGTGTTTTCTTCTCCCCAGACCTCTCCTGAACCTTCCCCCTGTGCTCTGCAGAACCTCTGCTTTGTGGCAAACAACTTCATGTGTGTCCTTAACCTAGTTTTAAATCTGTCATCCACTTCTTTGCTCTGGCCCAAGTCTTTCCTCTCAGGCGGACGCTCCCACTTGGGCTGGAGTCCCCCATGCTCTCAGAGTCACTTGCAGGCACTGTGTCTCTTGGTCACTTTTGGTCACTTCCCTTCTGTCAGGGAGACCCCAGACTCACTGTCAATCACTTTATCGCAGGGGTATATAACCAACCCCAGCCCTGGGCTCTGGCCTTCTTACTGCCTCAATAGACCAGGCGTCTGGTAAGACCCCCCAGCCTGACCACTTCTTACTGACCCTGCTCTCAGGCCACTAGAGCCTTCACCAGGGCTGCTGGGCCTCGGAAATCAGCTTCCATTTCTGTTGTAGCCTGTGCACTCATCTGGAGGATTCTCTTAAAAATGCCACACTGCGGGGTGTGGTGGCTCACACTGGTAATTCTAGCACTTGGGAGGCCGAGGCAGGTAGATTGCCTGAGCTCACAGGTTCAAGACCAGCCTGAGCCAGAGTGGGACCTCGTCTCTAAAAAATAGCTGGGTGTTGTGGTGCATGCCTGTAGTCCCAGCTACTTGGGAGGCTGAGGCAAGAGAATTGCTTGAGCCCAGGATTTTGAGGTTGCTGTCAGCTGTGACACCATGGCATTCTATTGAGGGTGACAAAGAGAGACTATATCTAAACAAAAACAACAACAAAAAAATGTCATACCATGTCACACCCTGCTCAAAACTCTATGGGGGTATTTGATCACACCAAGACTGAACTCCAAAGCCTTTCCATGCTCTGTGGTGGGCCCTGCCTATCCTCTGAAAATCTCCCCCTGGGTCCAACTTGCATTTGAGACCCTGACCCAGCCACGCTTGTTCCTTCCCTCAGCTTCTGCTGGAGAGCTGTCCACTCAGGAGAGCTGCCGCCCCCCCAGGAGAGCTGTCTCCCCAGGAGAGCTGCCCCCCCAGAAGAGCTGTCTCCCCAGGAGAGGTGCCCCTGCAGGAGAGCTGACCCCCCCAGAGAGCTGCCCCCCCAGAGAGCTGCCCCCCCAGGAGAGCTGCCCCTGCAGGACAGCTGCCCCCCCAGGCCCCATGCTTGCTGCTCTCTTCTCAGTTCCCACTTGACTGCCAACTCCCTGCCAGGTCACTTTTTGTGCAACAGTCCCCCCTCTCCCTGGCCCCTCCAGTCCTGACACTGTGCACACTTGGGGACCACAGCTATCTTCCCTGTGTGTACCTAGTGTCTCTGTCCTCCCCAGAGCACCCAGAAGGCAGGGATGCGTTCACAAGGCTCCCACTGAGCACAATCCAGGTGCTAAATACTTGCCAAGGCCAGTTGGAGGAGGAAAGGTAGTAGCCACCTGGCTCACTCTCTTTCTGTCACCTGGTCTTAAGACCAGGAAACAAGTTTTGTGGTGCCCTGACTTGTTGGAGCAGAGACATAAACTAGCAGGTCTGATCCCAGATGTACTGCACCTCCACAGGGGACTGGCTCTGCCTCTTCTCTGTGCGACTCATAACTGTGCAGTCACTCCCAGGTCTTAAGACAGGCACATTTCTGTCCTGTGATTTAAAGGCCCCTGTGTCCCTATTGAGGGAGGGAGAGAGTGGGGTTTCTCTCCTGGGTCCTCTCTCCCCACTACGGGACAGGGACGAGTGGACCTGTCATGTACAGGTGGGAAAGGAAGTCGGTTCCTGTCCCCTTGCCCGCAGGTGTTAGGGCTGTTGGGCTCGCTGTGCTTTGCTTTATTCTTCTGTAGGCTGGGACCCCTCTCAGTAAGCCCGGTGTGAGGTGGCTGTTCCATCACTGAAAGTTCCTCAGAACTGAGGATGTGGCTTTCAGGATTTTTAAACTTGGCTTTGGACTTTGGTTGCAATTCTGAGAAAAGCAGAGAAAACTTACTGAATCTCAATGTCATCCTTTCAACTCAAAGGTCAGGAGCAAATCAGCCTCTAACCATGTAAGGAATAGGCTGCCCTTGGCTTCCTGGTCTTCTGGGGTTCCCAACTCTCTCTGATCCTTCAAGACTTTCAGTACCCCCTTTCCACCAGCTCCTGGTGCCTTCCCTCCACTCTGCACCCTGCCTAGAGTGTGGGGCCTGGGGGTACTTCAACCCCCTCAGAGACCACCCCAAACACAGCAGTCTCCTCCCCGCGCCAGGCCCGTCAGCGGGCGTGGCTGCTGTCCGAGGTCCTGATTGCCTTGCTCACCCACCTTTTTCCCAGTTGCCTCCCCTGCCCTGTGCCCACAGTCCCTGCCTGTTTGTTCACCTCCATGTCTCTAATCTGTACACGAAGCTTGGCACATATTCGGCACCTAATAAATATTTTTTGAATGAGTGAAGACATTTCAAAAGTTCTCTTGCTGATAGCTTCAGCACTCTTGCCTTCTCGCTTCTTCAGGATCCACACACCAAAAGGCCACCCTTGGTCAATCTGCACGCGCCCTTCCTGCCCCCTCAGATGCCTGTTGCAGGGAAACCCTGGCAAGCCTGGTGGTGGCCACTGCGAGGCCTGATCTCCGGTGTCAGCTGAGGGGGACCGCCCTCCCTTGCCTCTTGCTCATCTCGCCCACTTGTCATGGTATTCATTTTAAGGCTTTTTCAACTTCGCTGGGCCCAGCAACCCACATGGGAAAATAGAAGACATCTGATGGGAACCCTCATTTCGGTGTGGCCCGGACGTCTTCCCTTCCCTTCTCCTGTGTGAGCACAGCTGTCCCTCCTCGGAGGACCTCTCTCCTCCTTAGGGACCCCCTCCATCAATCAGCCCTGCTCCTGTGGTTTCACCATCTTCTTCCTTGCTGATCTTTGCTATCAGGATTTAGGCAACACCAAATCTCTCTAGTATTGAAAAAATAAGTAAAACACACCCCTAAGCCTACCTCTCATGCATGTTTCTTTTAGATTCTGTCCTGTCTCATTCATTTCACTTTTCTATACATTATTCATCAAATTCCTTCCCTCCTGTTCATAGTACAGCCTTCCACAGTCCTGTTCCACCCCATTTCTAGGTCCTTTTCATCTTTTGCTGATGAATGGTATTTGGTTTAGGCTACAGGAAGTGTGTGCCGTTGCCCAATCTTTGGGGGTGGGAGAGGAAATGGCCTTCCATTTGTTTGCCCCGGCCCTGGGTTTTTCCTAAGACCTAAGGGTCCTGAAGTTTCAGATAAAGGCTTGAAGTCTCACAGAAACCAGCAAAGTAACCCTCGTTTGCTTCTGTCGTCCTCACAGCTTTGTGGCTGGTGTTACTCTTGATTGGCTGGGCCTTCCTGTTCTATCACACGCCCTCTGTCTGCTGTTTTCATCTGGAGCACTTGCTATGGTCTGGCACTCTAGCATGTCCCTTCCTTCTTCCATGGGAATAATCTTGACCTTGGCAGAGGTCTAAAGAGGGTACGCCTTCCTCTCACTCAATTGTGACCTGAGGATAGAAGTTCTCTCGTGCCTGATCCATAAGTTCCACGCGTCTGTAAAGCCAGCTGCTGCTCTTGTCTCTTGCGTGGATTTCCCAGGTTGTCTGGGCTCCATGTGTGTCTCAAGAAAAGAGCAGGAGGGCATAGTGTCCAGAGGCTACTCCAGAAGTTTGGGAGAATCGGCCACAGATGGTTAGAGATAGACAGATGGTTTTGCATAGCCTGAAACCAAAAATGCAAACACAACTAATGCTTTTTAAAGCCTTCTGATCATCACAGTTCTTTAGGTCTGCTTAGAATAGGTAGAAAGGATAAGAGGCAAACCTGGAAAGAAGCCGGAAGGAACTAGTGGTACAAATAGCGGAGGGGAGTCCGTAGTGAAGGAGGGGCGGAGGATGGATCCGCCTTGTCCGGCTATCACATAGGAAGCACCACAGCCGGTGCCTTGTGTGTACGCGGCAGTGTCACGTTGCTCACCTCCCTTTTCATCCCACCACGTTCCCTACATTTCAAAACCACACCTGACTGACTAGTTCCCCCACTAACCTCATTGCCCTCCAGGTTCCTTAACCTGCAATTCCATTCTTCATGAATTCCAACAGAACCTATGCTCCTCCAACGCCACCTCCTCCATGAAGTCCTCTCTGATGCCCACACCGGCAGCCCCACTGGAATGGACTTCCTCTTTCCCACATTTCGTGAGACTACCATACTTTTATTGAGAAGTAACACGGTCCTCTTAAGAGAAAGAATTTGTATGTGTTCGACTGAGTCAGACAGACTTGGACTCCTGAACAATTGAGGATTTAGTCTGTGTCAACTTGACGGAATCACTTGACTTCTCCAAGCCTCAATTTCCCCTTCTTTGGGAAGGTTATAACGTCCAAATCAGAGGGCTGTGGTGGAGATTGCAATGAAGGTGACTGCGCCCTTTGCATGTGCTCGGTGCTCGGTAGGGTCACCGCCACTCCCTGCATCTTGCTGAGTGCCAAGTGGAGAGCAGGGTTAATAGCTGTGTCTGTATCTGTTTTCCTAGAGGGCCCAGCACAGTGCTTAGCAAGTGCTCAACCAATGTTTGACAGATTCCTAGACTGTCCCCTGGCAAATTTCACCTCCTGGTAGCTCACAGAAAGTGACAATATTTGTGTGGCTCCCCCGAAGGGTCTTTGAGGGTATTAGTGTGGGGCTTGCTGAGAAAACTAAGCACTTTTAAAAATCTTATACAATTATGATGAAGAAAATAAGATTAATGAGCTACTTATTAAAGATCTGGCTTGTATAATACTTTAAAATATTATCTCTTTATATTAGTGCACTCAGGAAGTTTACAGAAAAAGCTAAAACAATAGAACTCAACAAGTTGGAGTGATTTTGAAAACATTGGCTTTCCTTTTTTAATCAAAAAAAATATTGAGAAACATCAATAGTGCTCAGGGCACTGGTAGTCTATTTGGGGAACATCAACTTGAAGAAGAGCTTTAGTCAATGCTTACCCCAAATTCCGGACCATTTTCTAGGTAGGGCAGTGGATTGGCCCCCAGGCGATGTCCTGCTGGAGGTCAGAGTGAGTCAGAGCAGTCCGCAGGTATCTGAGCCCAGTCACCTGGCTGATAATCAGCAAATAATAGCATCACCTGCATATCACTTGACTTTCAATTGAGTCACATCACCTCTGTGTTTACTTTAAAAAAGATCTTGACCAAAAACAAATGTACTTAGTTAAAATGCCAGGGACACCCTACCAAGGTCACAGACTTGTTTTGGGCATGGCTTGTGTTGACAGCTCTGAGTCTCTGATTTTTCATAGCATGTAGGTTGGCCTTGTTTGTTGTACGGTTCTGGAATGACTTTGACGAATACTGTTGATTCCAAGGGACCCACTGCCTGCCAAAATTGTGTTCCAGGAGAAGAGATGGAAGGGGAGCAGAGAGGTACAACCTCAGGGATTGGAAAATTAGACAGACGTAGCCATCTGTTACCTTTTCTACCTAGCTCAGGGGCGGCTGTTATTACCAGGCTATTTTTACAGGTGCATATTTTTGTTATGTTTGTCCTCCACTTGTCTTTCTGGGCTCATTTTGAAACACTTGAGGTGATCCAGGAAGCCCTTTGGCTCTGTAAAGACTCCAGGATGGCTCATAGCCTGGCACTGTAGGAGAAGATCTGCCCTGACATTCTGGTATATTACCACATCCAAGAACGGAAGGGCATTTGGTGGCAGTGGCGGGAGAGGGGGGCTCCACAGGACACCAGTTTGGCCAGATAAAAGACACCCAGCGGACATAATGGCGTATTGGCAATGTAAGTTGCCCACATGTGCCAGACTGAAATGCTTGGGGGGCTTACTAGCCCCAATAACACAGAGTTCAGTTGGAAAAAACTGACTCACATATAAAGAGGGTGCCCCAAAAGTGTATACACAATTTAAGAAAGGAAAAAACTGCTTTAAAAATGTAATACTCAAGTCATGTTTGACTTCTGCAATGACAAGAGGTGCTCAAATGGGACTTGTATGCATCTTCCCATTATAGTCATATAACTGAGTATTATAATTTTAATACAGTTTTTTCTTTTCTTAAAATGTGTATGTATTTTTTTGCACCTTCTGTATGTGGGCACATAAGAATTTTTGCCTTTATAATCTGCCCCTAAAAATGGTTATATAGAATATGCCATGTCATGTAGGCCTCAGTGAAACTTTTCTTCAGGTTATGGGTCCATTTTGATTCTGGAAGTTTCTATTTCAAGGGAAGTTCAGATAGTAAGATCTCAAGGTTCCAAGCTTTTTCTCTTTCTGGTAGAGATTTTTGTCATTTGTTGACATTATTCACACATTAAATGCAGTCCAGTTATTAAATATCCACCATGAAACAAGCACTGTGGTAGGTGCTGGGGACGCAGGGCTGGGCAAAGCAGTCCTGGCTCTCGGGAAGTTCCCAGCTGAGGTTCACCTGGCTGGTATGTGCTGTGGTGAAGGTGGGTGTGCCCCACAGAGACACAAGAGGGGAGCTAAACTCAGCCTGAGCCGTCAGAAGAGCTGTAAGTAAGAGGCAATGTAGATGCCTGGACTCCTGTCTGCAGGAGTAAGTAAATATTGTTAGGGGGGGTCATGGATATGGAGGGAATAGAATGGGGGGCCAAGAAGATGGAACAGCACACGCAAAGGTCCTGGGGTAGAAGACAGCCTGGCCCATTCTAGGTATAACAGACAGCAGGCACGTTGGTAAGGCCAGGGAACAAGTTGTTTAGGGGGTAGGGAGAATAGTAGATGGGGCAGGGGAGGTGGGTGAGTGCTAGAGTGGGAAGGTGCTCATGTGACAAGCCAAGGACTGTACTATGAGAGCAGCAGGGAGCTGGTAACACAGTGCAAGCAGGTGGAGCACAGTTACATTTGAATTTGAGAGCAATCAGCTTGGTGGCGACGCCCAGGGAGACCGAGCAGACCTTCCTGTTTGGCTCAGCGGTGGCCTCTCAGCTCATCTTGATGCCCTTCTTCATGTGGCTTCTCTTCCTCTCAAATATCTCAGGCACTGGGTGCTGTGACTGAGCAACGTGGGGGCCCATCTCTGACTCTGTGGACTTGTCGACCCCTTGGTCGTCAAGTTCTCCTTCCAATGGGGGACAACTGCAATTCCATAGAGACCAGCACTTTTGCCTGGGCGCTTTGGTGGACAGTGACTAGGGTGTTTCCATCCCATCGGCTGAGGTTTCCACCTGTGCATTTGACCTTCTTGATCTAACAGATGAGGCTCTGAAGGGTTTATATCCTAATGCATCTGGCTACGTTCTAAGCCGGTTAAAGATAGAGGTGTTGCTGTATCCCTTGAGCCCTAACATTTACCATATAATAGATGCTCAGTAAACGTGTGTTGTTGGAAAGGTTCTTAACTAGGCAAATTTCTTTGAAACAATCAGTAAAAATAGCTTATATATGTATAAATAAATAATACAATGTTATCATATTTATTGTAGTTACTGGTATTTTTTTTTTGTTGAGTACCTACCTACTAAGTGTCAGCACTATTCTAGGGATTCTACATACATTCTCTCTCTTTTTTTCTTTTTTGAGAACTTATTTATTAATTATTATTATTATTATTTTAGCAGTTTTTGGCCGGGGCTAAGTTTGAACTTGCCACCTCCGGTATATGGGTCCTGCGCCCTACTCCTTTGAGCCACAGGCACTGCCCTGTATTTTGTTGCTTTACCCAGGCCAGAGCACAGTGGCACAATCCCAGCTGGCTATAGGCTTGAACTCCTGGGCTCAAGTGATCTCCTGCCTCAGCCTTTAAGTAGCTAGAACTACAGGTGTGCACCGTCATGCCCAGCTATTTATTTATTTTAGTAGAGACAGAAGTCTCTCTATGTTGCCCAGTCTGATCTTAAACACATGGCCTCAAGCCATCCTCCATCATAGGCGTGAACTACCATGCCCAGCCCACACATGGTTTCTAATCTTCTCAACACTTTCATTAAGAGTGCTCATGATCATGGTGTAGACGTGTATTTATTGAGTCTTCATGAGGTTAAGTTACTGTCCAAGGCACATCAAAAGCGCTTCAAGTTGGGGTTTAAATGTAAGTTCATTTTGAGCAACACTCATACTCCATCACGAGCTTCTTCTCTCCAGCGAATACCTTTGACAAGAAGTCTACCTGTGTGACAGCACCACCACACTCTCCGCGGGCCTGTCAAGCCCTGTCCTGTATTTTCTGCCATCTGTACCTGCCGCCCCTGTGGCACACTGTGTGCTCGGGACATGCGATGCGGCACACACTCCTGCCTGCTCTGTGCTCCTCAGGGATGAGACCTTTCCTTTTCTTCTGTTAAATGTTCAATCTTGCTTTCTTCTATGGTTTTTTTTTTTTTTTTTTTTGTGCACACTACTTCCTCTTTTTTTAGTTTATGGTTATTCTTTAGAAGAAATGCTTATTAATGTGTAAAATGTTAATAAACTGCCTTCGGCTAGTGTTCCACATTTTTTCAACATCTAACTATTTTTGAAGAAAGAAATGCTTGTTCTTCAACACAAATTGGTTTTGCCATTTCTTTCCTTACTGTTATTCTTTTGCCTCCAAACTTTCCCTCTTTAAAGGCTCCCTTTCTTCCATATTTTCCTTTTGTATCTGTTGGGACTTTACTATTGGGGTTTCCTGGAGACTTGTGAGTATCAAATACGGATCTGTTTAATTGCAGGACTGGGTAAACTCTGTGGTCAGATGGATTTAATGGCGAGGAAATGTCCGTGTTCCAAGACCAGTAATTACACCCCATTTCTCACTGGCTTCACCGCTCCCACATGGCTCCCTGCAGTCAGTCCCTTAGGCAGAAGCCAACTTCATTTTTCTCACTGCTGCTCTGATGTCACCTCTCTCCTCCAACCCCCACAGTGGCTGCTCTTACCCTTCAAGCCTTTCCATCCCTAAGGTCACCATAGCTTTAAGACCCACCACTTTCCCAAGAGTCTTCCACCCCCTGGTCCTAGCCAGCACTCTGCTGTGAACACATTCACATTAGGATGCCTGAGCCCTAGAAGCTTCCTCTACCCGCACCCCCAAACCCAGGGGGGCCAGTGCACTCCCAGTGGGTCCCCCAGTGCTGCTCCTTCACCTCTAAATCCCTTCCCAAGACTCCTGGTGTTCAACACCACTCACTGTCAAGGATTACCCTCCTAAAATTTCACTGCTTCCCTCAAGTCTTTTTTATTTAATAGAATGATAGATTGTACTATACATTTTAAATTTAAAAAATTATGGTAAAATACATATAACATAAAATGTAATATAAATTGATAAGTGATCAAAACAGCATGATACTGGCACAAAAACAGAGAGGTAGATGTCTGGAACAGAATAGAGAACCAAGAGATGAACCCAGCTACTTAGCACTATTTGATCTTTGACAAGCCAATTAAAAACATTCAGTAGGGAAAAGATTCCCTATTTTTTTTTTTTTTTAATTTCAACTTGCTTGTACATTCTTCCTTGTTTGAAGTATTCTTTTTAGTTGTTCATTTTCTTCTTCCTCTGGAGATGCTGTGCTGTTTTTGATGTTAAGTAGAGACGGGGTCTTACTCTGGCTCACTGTTGGTCATACTGG